>CABHPQ010151024.1:0-11386 GCA_902168405.1 Peromyscus aztecus | reverse complement strand
TACTTGCCCAGAGGTGACACTGTCCACGTTGGGCTGGTCCCTCCCACCTCACTCATTAATCAAGAAAGTGTTCCACAGACTTGCTGACAGGTCAGTCTGATGGAGACATTTTCTCAGTAGCAGGGCCCTCTTCCCAAATGACTTTAGTTTGTGGGTCACTTCACTCCCATACAGTTTCCTTTTTTATCTCTAGTGGAGCCTGTCTAGCTTCTCAGCCTTCACGGGCATTCCAGTTTAAACATGCTACTCGGGAAGTTCATAGCTAGAATCTATGTGTGAAATAGAATGCATGCCACTTGTATCTGTGGGCCTGGGCTACCGTTATCAGCATAATTTTTCCATTTTCCTATAATTCCATTATCCTGGTAGAATCTTTAGTGTATTTTATGTATAGACTCATACCATCTGCAAACAGGGACACTGTGGTTTCTTCCTTCCCTGTTTGTATCAGTTTTATTTCCTTGTCTTATTGCCCTAGCTAATAGTTCAAGTACTGTATTAAATAAGAGTGGAGAGAGTGAACACCCTTGTGTTGTTCCTTACCTTACTGGAAATGCTTTGAATTTTCTCCATTTAGCATAATGGTGGCTATAGGTTTGTGTCTCAGTTAAGATTTTTGTCGCTGTGAAGAGATGCCATGACCACAGCAACTCTTATAAAGAAAACATTTAATTGGGGTGGCCTGCTTACAGTTTCAGAGGTTCAGTCCATTGTCATCATGACGGGGAGCATGGCAGCGTGCAGGCAGATGTGGTGCTGGAGGAAGAGCTGAGAGTCCTACATCTTGCAGACAACAGGAAGTTGACTGACACACTGAGGGAAGCTTAAGCAAAAGAGACCTCAAAGCCCTCCCCACAGTGACACACTTCCACCAACAAGGCCACCCCTCCTAATAGTGCCATTCCCTCTGGGAGCCATATTCTTTCAAACCACCACGGTTTATTATACATAATAAGCCTTTATTATGTAAAGATGTGTTCCCTTTAACCCTAGCATCTATGGGGATTTCATTATGAAGGGATGTTGGATTTTTGTCAAAACCTTTCTTGGTCTACTGAGATAATCATGTGGTTTCTTTTTGGGTCAATTTATATGCTGAATTAAACTTATTGATTTATGTGTATTGAACCATTCCTGAATCTCTGAAATGAAGTCAACCTGATTATGACATACGATCTTTTGAAGTGTTCTTGAATTCAGTTTGCATGTATTTATTAGGGTTTTTTTTTTATGCCTTTGTTCATCAGGGAAACATCTATAATCTGGTCTGTAATTTTCTTTTTTGTTGTCTTTATCTTCTTCGAGTGTCAGGATAGCAATTGCTCCATAAAAAGAATTTGGAAGCACCCTTTCATTCTCTGTCTTAACAAAATGATTTGAGACTTACTGTTTTTTGAAGGTCTGCTAGAATGATGAATCTCTGGACATGGGATTCTTTCAGTTGAAAAGATTCTTATGACTGCTTTAATTTTCATTGTTTGTTATAGATCTGTTTAAGTTATTTGTCTCATCTTGGTTTAACTTTGGTAAGCCTAGAAATTCATCCATTTCTTTCATGTTTTTCAACTTAGTCGAGTATATGTTTTTAAGGTATTGATTTTCTGGATCTCATTGGTATTTATTGTAATGTCTCCTTTTAATCTCCAATTTTATTTACCTCATGTATATGTCTACGTGTGTGTGTGATGCATGTATATGTATTTGTCTGTGGTATATGCCCACATGTACATGTGTGTGCATACTGATGCATATGCATGTGAAGGCCAAAGGATGATATCTGGTGTCTTCCTTTACATTGCCCTCTAGCTTATTTTTAGGCAAGGCTGAATCTCAAGCTCTGGTTTAACCTCCCGGCCTGGGATCCACCTGGGAACAATGCAGTGCTGAGGTTATAGGTACATGTGGCCATGCCTGGCTTTTCAGTGAGTGATGGGATTTAAAAGCAGGTCTGCTTGCTTCCGTAGCAAGTGCTTTTACCTACAAATCCATTTCTCTTGTCCTCTTCAGTTTTATTAATTTGAGTCTTCTCTCCTTTGGTTAATTTAGCTAAGGGTTTGTCAATATTATTTATCTTTTCAAAGAACTAACTCTTTGTTTTATTGATTCATTATATTGGTTTTGGTTTGGGTTTGATTTTTGTTTTGTTTACATTTGTTTCATTAGTTTCTGACCTGATCTATTGCTGTGTAACAGATCATACCAAAATTCAGCAGCATAAAGCAGCCTGCATATCTGTTTCACACTGAGGAGCCTCTATGAGGCTGTTACCATTGTAAAGCTTTCTTGGGAAAAGCTCTCCTCCCAAGCTCCCATGCTTTGGGTAGGATTCAGCTCTTCAAAGCCAACTGGCGAACAGCCTCAGTTTCCCATTGATCTTGGCTGGGCCATTCTCAGTTCTTTGCCCCATAGGTCCCATTTCACCCTTAAAGTATGCAAGACAAGAAGGCTCCAGAGTCTGATGGCAAGATGGAAGCCACAGTCCTTGGAAACCCAATCAGTGAGTGACATTGTACCAGTGCCATTTTAGTTCATTGTTTAGGCCGATATCTGACCCACATGACCTTCCCAGGGAGAGGATTAAACAAGGGTTTGACTTTCAGGAAGGAGGGACCTTTGGAGGCATCTGAAAAGTCTCCCATATTTGGTATCCGTCATTATGTCAGCAAAGAGCAGCTGGCCTAAAAACCAAAGGGTTTCTTCTGCCTCTGCCCCTATCAGTTTCCAGTTCCTAGGTGGTGGTTCCACCTTGTGGCTGTGAGAACCAAAGTGACTGGTGGAGGATAAAGCCAAGTGTGTGTGAGCCAGCACGGGGGTGGAGCAGGTGGCTACACCCGAGAATGAAGGGTGAAGGGGCACTGTAGAAATTTTAAAAGGTGGGGGGTGGGGGTGCTTGTCCTAAAGGACAAGCACATCCATGGCATGCTCTTAGGCTGAATTTATTTTCAATCTTAAGGGCCTGCCTGTGTCCAAAGAATCTGCTGTAAAGATTCATGAGGTATGGCTAAGCATTCAGTCTCTATGCTGGTGGTCTCCCTTAACTGTGGGAACAGAAGTACCTGCTCCACTAGGCTGTATCCTTCATCCCTGCTCAGCCCCACCTGACCCAGTGTGTTGTATGAAGATTGTTTCTCTCTGGGCCAAGAAGCAGAGATGACTGGGGAGTGTGGAAATCAGGGGAATTGCTGGGGTTGGGCCTGCAGAGTGGGAGGCCTACAGGGCGAGCTGGCCTTGAGGGCAGCTGTTGTCCCCGCACTGTGCTCCTCCCCTCCAGTGTGGTGTGTGGTTCCTGTTCCTTACGCTCCCATCTCAGCACCATCTTGCTACTAGCGAAGTTTTCCATCACAGGTGTGATCCATAATTGATGGAGCCTGGAGAAGGTGGTGATGAATAATTAAGTAGGTTTCAGGTACAGAACAAACATTAAAGGGAAGGAAGAATGAAAACAGCCAGGGGAAGAGGTCCAAGTTCCATCACGCCGAAAGGATGCTGCGTGCAGATGCTTCCTACATCACACAAGGCTTGGGTTTTGATTTTGAGTCTTCTGTTTGTCTGCTCACTTAATTCATGGGTGAGCTGCTTATCTCTGGCTAATACCTAAGAAGGTGACAAGCTTCCCGTGGCAGCGGTGACTGCCATATCCTTGTTCTGATGGCTTCAAAATCAAAACCAAAGTCGCTTCAGGAATGGTCAAGGGAAAGTGGCTTCACCAAAAGCCAGAGAGAGTTCATCAACACCCAAAGATTTCTCTCTTTAAAAGAAGTAATGGAGAGCAGTGTGGGGCGTTTACCCACCACCCCCCACAGCTTCCCAGAGTTTTCTTGAGTGTGAGCAGCAGGAAATATTAGATAGAAGGATTTATTGCGGAGAATATTGCGGAGATAAACAGATAGAAAATAAAGGATAGCCTCGAGAGGGCCTGGAACCTTTTCCAACGGGCCCCGACTGTCTCTGCCCCAGGGTTTTTATAGAGACGCCAAGGGGGTGGAGCAAATGACCTCCTCCCCCAGCACAGCCAAGTGCAGACCATCTCAGACATCTGCACTCAGGCCCCAGGCCCGTGGTCCTAATCATCCTCTATGTGGATCTACTGGGTAAAGCCAGGAGCAACCCGTAGAACGGCCCCCCACAGAGCAGAAAAAAAGTGTGGATAAATGTCTAACTCAGTCATTTAGGAACATGCTGAGCGCTGTCCTGCAAAAGGCTTTCCTTCTTGAATGCTGGCTGATAGGTACAGGGATTGCAGGCCGCTGACCAAGGCTATGCTGGCTGATAGGTACAGGGATTGCAGGCCGCTGACCAAGGCTATGCTGACTGATAGCTACAGGGATTGCAGGCTGCTGACCAAGGCTGTGGCGGGCACACTCTGATTACCAGCAAGACTCAATCAGACTCACAAGAATGGTGATGAGAGAGATGGACAGGTCCAGAGATGCGGTCTCTGTGATCCTGCCTCCCACTGGCCACAGAGCTTGACCACATAGGAAACTACCAGTTGGAATGGCAGGTTTTCCAGCTATGGATTGCTTCTGAGCCTGTGTGTTTTGTTGTTCTACCACTTAGCTCTGTCCACAGTCATTTACTAGACAGGTAGCCTCAGAGGGAGCCCTGCAAACAGGCCTGACAGAGGCCTTGGTGACTAGGAAGCTGATGCTCCCGTAAGGGTAAGGGATTTTGTGCACACAGGTCCCTCCCCGCCAGCCTGGCTCCATCAATCAGTGACAGCATAAGCACTTGGGAGGCCTCCCATCTGCAACCACCCCACTACCTCAGCCTCCCTGGGTTCTCTCCGGCTCCAGTTCTGCGCAGCTGTGTTGGGTCCTTACTCTTGTTGGCTCTGGGCACGGTGGATACAGTTGTTCTTGAGACCGATTTGGGATCATCTGTTATTCTGGTCCAAACCATGCTGACCACGGGGCAGCTCTTTTCTGGTTTGTCAGAGCTTCTTCTCACCTGCAGCACCTAGGGAGCTTGTTAGAGCACAGGGACAGAGCATGCGCTTAGTGGTGGGGGGGAGGGTGCGCTTCCGCAGCCTGTGCTACTGGGGCCCAGCCTGTGCTACTGGGGCCCAGGCAGCAGCTGATAGGAGTTCCCTAATCTCGCCCCACGTACCCAGGTGCGTTCAGATCAAAGCCCAAGAGAACATTTTCAGTCACCTCCCTCCCCTTCCTCTGCTAGTGCTGGATGAGTCTTCACAGGTTCTATAAACATAGCGGAGTTTGGGGTGTGTGAAGTCTCTGGTAGCACCTCTGTGCTGAGTTTATTTCCCCCAGAAATAGTAGGTGCCGCTGACGGCAAGGATGAGCCAGATTCTTCTCAGAAATATCAGCTGATGATGCTGTGCCAATGACTCGAGGCAGTCCTGGCCACCCAGCCCTGAAGGGTTAATGTGGAGGGTCAGACACTCTGGGGGTGGTCACATCTCCTATTACCAGTTGCATTATTGACGAGGGCACCTAACACCACCAAAACTGTCCACCAAGCGGCACCGAGATCAGGAGTTCACCTCAGCTCACAAGTGGATGCTCTTGGGCCCGACCCGTTGCCCAAACAAGACTTGGAAGGATGGAGAACTTTTGGATGTACCAGTTTGAAGGACACGAAGAAGAGGTATGTGCCCCTTGGGCTGCACCAGGGCTTGCTACCTGGCTTCAGTCCTCTGCTCCTGGCCCAGTTAGACTGTAAGCTATGGTCTGCCTTTCCCTTGATAAGTGGGAAATAGGTGTGGAGAGGGCATTACCCAGGGTAGAGGGAAATAAGCTTGCCAGTTAACGGTGGCTTAGAGAGCAGAGGCCGTTTTGCACTGAGCCAGGACCTGGGAAAGGTGTGCTTGTTGCTGTGTCTCCTCATGAGTGCTGAATTGATTGTCTGTGTTCTGATGGCTGAGCTGTCTGGACCCTGCAGCCAGCCCCATTCTAGGCTGTGGCATCTTTCGCTGCTGAGGGCTGGCACATACCAATGGCCTTTGGTGCCTTGTGCACAAGTAACTGGCTGGCTGGAAAAGTGAGAACTGTGTCCCTGCACGGTGCTGGGCACACAGTAGGCGCTTTGAACATGGCAGCTGTTGCGTCTCCAGCAGATGTTGTACTACTATAAATTGTGAGTGTAGCTGTGTCTCCCGCTTTGTCTGTTCTGGTTTGAGACAGGATTTTCTGCACCTATACCTTCCGGGCCAGCCTTGAACTCACCATATAGTCCAGAGCATTCTCAAACCCTTGGCCTTCCTGTCTTAGCTTCTCAAGTGCCGGGATTCCAGGTGTGTGCCACCACACCTGGCTTGGTTATGCTCAGTTCAGTTGCTTTTCTTAAGATGAATTAACAGTGCCTGGACTTGGCTCCCAGAGCCTAGGCAAGTGACTGGGAAGGCATGAGGGGTCCATCAAGGAGTGAATGGACCGGAAGGGAGGTGAACAAAAGGCTTTCTCAGTTGTCCAGTTTAATGCATTTCAAATACATCAAGTGAGGCTATTTGGAGCTAGCTACCCTGTTAATACATACAATACAGCTTTATCAGGTGGGGTTGGTTTACCCTTACACTGATGGTTGCTTTATAATTAACTGGTTTATCTTTTGCCTTGAGAACCTGGCCCCAGAAGCTTAGAGCTCTTGTGATGGTGCCCCACCCCTACCAAAAAAAAAAAGGAATTTTTTGTGTTGCTCCCGTGGAATCACCCTCTGAGCTGAGCGCTGCCAAGCACAGCTCCCTGGGGTCCTGGCAGCTTCCACACAGGTTTATGAGCTTAGGGATGGGAGCTGAAGTTGTCTGTGGGAAAAGAGAACAGAATGGTTAGAGTAGGTTAACTAGCAGTTCTCCCCAGATTTCCACCAGTATTAATTGAATCCATTATGAATATATATATAAAACACTTCATTAAGCCCAAGCTATTATCATCTTAATGGCATAATTATGCTCATTCAGTGCCTCGACTGACTCTGCTACTTCACCACATTAAGGAAATACAAATGTGCGTTGATAATATTGTTTGAATTATACTATAGAGTGGATAATTATGTACTTCTTAATCAGCTTCAAATTTCAGAAGCATGAACGTACATTGGAGAAACAAAATCTCATCCTATATTTGGGTTTTTTTTCCAAATAATTCTAAAGTGGACTAAGGTTAATATAAAGCAACTCAGACAAGTGGGGATACCGTATGTACTGATTTGGGGGAAGGAATAAAGGCAGGTGAGTCAGTAAGCTAAGCATAAACGGGAGTGCCATCTGGGAACACTGAGAGTCGGGAGCCCCACACAGTCTCAAAACAATGTTGTCTGAAGAACTGGTGCATGTGCCGTGGCCCGCCCTGGGTACAGAGTACACCTCTGAAGTCCCACGTAGAAAACTAGAGGAAGCAGGATGTTGTTTGGGCTGGAAAGGATTGCATGACCAAGTGCTCGGTTACAGTGTATGTGAAAGCACTCCTGGGAGTCCCGGAGCCCAGTGCTGTGTCCACAGAACTGTCGTCCTCTTGCGGGAGTGCATGACATGCAGGAAAGGGTTACAGCCTCATCCAGAATGACTGGAGAGCCGTGGGTACTGATGGCCATGTGTGTGCTCAGAACTAACCCTCTTATATAAAACGCATTTTCATTTGCTTCTTCAGATGATACAAGATAGGTGACTGTGTATCTTCTATTCATCACACATAGTGAAATCCTGCTGTATATTTTATGAGGGCCTTTGTCTTAGGTACATGGAGAAGAAGAAACATGTAAATTAATTATAAACCCTGCCTTTGTTGTACTTATTAAAATATTATGCCAGAGTGCTGTAGTTTTATAATATACAAGGGAGAAAGTCGAACAGTACATGAATGTCACAGATGAAATGCCTCTTGCCTCAGAGGACTGGAAAGATGGCATAGGAGAGGTAATGTTTAGAAAGGGCCTCTTGAGGCCCTTGCGTGTGTAGAGTCCAGGCGAGGGGCAGAAATAGAATCACTGAGCAGAAGCATGCAGGGAACAGGACGTGATTCTGCTCGGCTTAGTGAAAAGGAGAGCAAAATGTCAGTGCTGAGGGGAACAGGCGTTAAAGCCGGACTTCAGGGTGCCTTAAAGACGGAGAGTCGGAACCTAGTCCCCAAGCAAAGGAGGTGGATTAAAGGCTTGAATTGAGACTGGTTTGCCCAGAGCTTTTTATGAAAAGAGAAAATAGGTCCCCGGGGAAGAAGGCTTGTGAGTTCTCAGTACTATCTCATTTGGTATATTGGCTCCTCTGTCATTGGGGGGCGGGGGGGACAGAAAGGAAACCCCGGATGTTTCTGTGAGTTGTTCTCTATAGGTGAAATTACTAAGTAACTCGACCCCAGGGGGATTTGGCCAAACTATATAAGTTTTCAGTATTTCTCCCTGCCCTTCACTGAGCTTCTTTGGAAAAGAGGTACTCGTAATGTTCCCTGGAACTCAAGGCTAGCCAGAGCTAGCTGAAGTCTTTCAGAGGTGTGGGGCAGGTGGGCGTGTCTTTGTAGGTCAATCCCTACAATAGTATCACTTTCAACTTTCAAGTCCTGGAGATCTTTCTTGCATGGAAAGCCGTGGATGTGCCGGAAGTCATACACGGCCGTTGTAGATACCCTCCTCCAGCTATAGTCACTAAGGAGCTATTTTTACCAATATGCTGTTAAAGTGTTGGAGCTTATGAATTAATGGAGTCTTTGTGGTGTGGCTTTATGGAGCCCTCTGCTTGCTTTCGCACTTTATCTATGAATGAAATTTTAATGAGGAAACCAAACGTGATGGAGGGAGCATCCTGTGGCCATGCTGGGCCTCTAAGCACTCTCTGAGAAAGAGAAAAAATGAGAGACTGGAATTGTGAAAGACTACCAATAGTAGATGCGTGTTGTAGGTGCCCAGACAACTAGCGGCCCATCAGTGTGCACTCACGCCAGCCAGTCCTCCTGTCGTCCTCAGGAGGTGGGTCACAACTGCCTCCCCCTTTCTCAGGAAGGGTCAGACAGGACAGGCCACCTGCCCAGCCTCAGAGCTATGAGCAGGGAAGACTGAATTCAGGCGCTAGTCTACTAGACCGCAGGGCTTGAGGACTTAACTACCTTATCACCCTAAAACGTAAAATATGCTGTTTTGTGTTCAGCCACGATAAAAATGAAAACAACCGAGTCATTTTCAAAGGGAAAATGTAAACTGTTGTTCCTATGATCACACTGTTTTATAAAATGGACTCCTGGTGTTGCAAAGCCCCACCTCATTAGCTTTGAAGACTCAGCCTAATGTCCTGTGAGTTAACTGATGTATGCTTTAACTGACCACAGACTTGGGAGTCCCCAGAACAGAGTTGGGGGTCCTGTGCTAGGGAAGGAGCCTGTGCAGGCTCTGCTTCCCCTCACTGGTGTCTGTCTTCATCACAGCTGCCATGTCACATCAAAAATTCTTAGGGCATTGGTTTGAGGGGGATGCAATTTACTTTTTAAGAAAAGTCATTGAAGCACACAATCAAACAGCCTTCTTCATTCACGTGTGACTTCAACAGCAGCATCAGAAAGAATCTTTTAAACTATGGACATTTAGTGACAGTGTTTTCTTTTCTTTTTGGTTTTGAGACAGGGTTTCTCTGTGTAACGGCCTTGGCTGTCCTGGAACTCACTCTGTAGACCAGGCTGGCCTTGAACTCAGAGATCCACTTGCCTCTGCCTCCCAAGTGCTTGGATTAAAGGCGTGTGCCACCACCGCCCTTACTCAGTGACAGTGTTTTCCTAAGGGCCCCCCTCAGTCATGTGACCCTCCTGTTCTTTCAGGACCCCACTATTATTGTCATCATCCTTCCCCTTCTGGGTTTGTCTTAGTGTGTTTGTGCTAAAAAAAAAAAAAAAAAAAAAAAAATCACAGACTGGGGTTTCTGAAGAATAGCTTATTTGCTTTGTAGTTCTGGAGGCTAAGTCCTAGGGTACAGTTCCCTCATCTGCCAAGGGCCTGCATGCCATGTGGGAGTGTGGTGGAAGGCAAGCATGCACAGAAGAAAAAAGTGGACTCTGTCCTGACTTGATTTCTGTCGCTATGATAAACACCATGATCAAAAGTAACTTGGAGGATAAAGAGGTTTTTATCATACACTTCCAGGGCACACTCCATCACTGAGGGAAGTCAGGACCAAAACAGGAGCTGAAGACATAGAGGAATGCTGCTTTACTTCTGCTCAGCTGGCTTTCTTATACAGCCCAGAACCCCCTGTCCAGGGCTGCTGCTATCCAAAGTGGGATGGACCCTCCTGCATCAATTAGCAATCAAGAAAGTGCCCCACAGGCCAATCTGACTGAGGCAATCCCCAAGTTGATAGTTGCTCAGATGACTCTGGGATATGCAAGGTGACAGCTAGAGCTAACTAGGAAACTCTCTTTCATAATGAACCCATGTCCAGGAGCAGCTGGAACATCTCAGAGAACTGATGAGACATCATAAAGGTCTCACCCTCAACACTGGGAAGTTAGGGTTTCAGTTGCTGACATATGAATATAGGGACACATTCAGTCTGTCACTGGGTAGCACAGGGTCCCTTTTGCAAGTTTTTCAACTCGTAGATAATTTTTAAAGGGCTGTTTGGCCTATTGTTCAGGCTTATTACTAACTAGCTCTTACAACTTGAAGTAACCCAATTCTATTAATCTATGTTTTGTCACGTTTTTCAAGGCTTTACCTGTGTTTTAATACATCTTGCTTCTCAGGCGGCTGGCTGTTGTCTCTTCTGACTCTGCCTTTCTTCTCCCTGTATCTCTGCTTGGATTTCCTGCCTGGCTCTAACCTGTCTTGCCATAGGCCAAAGCAGCTTCTTTATTAGCCAATGGTAGCAACACATATTCACAGCATATAGAAAGAACATTCCACAGCAAAGTCTAATGTTTTTTACTAAAAGAACCAACATGTAACAGAAAAGATGTTTTTTAAGTTAAAGAAACCTATAAAACTGTCATTCTTTAGGGAGGCAATCTTGCCTGTAATGGCCTCAACAAAACCCTTCCCTTCTTTCATATGGTAATTTAAATCTTTAGGAGGGTGTCTTAGGGTCACTATTTCTGTGAAGACACACCATGACCACAGCAACTCTTAGAAAGAAAACATTTAATTGAGGCTGCAGCTTACAGGTTCAGAGGCTCAGTCCATTATCATCATGATAGGGAGCATGGCGCCATGCAGGCAGACATGGTGCTGACTACATCTTGACCAGAAGGCAGCAGAAAGTGAACTGACAGTCACACTGAGGGAAGCCTGAGCAGAGAGACCTCAAAGCCCACCCCCACAGTGACACACTTCCTCTAACAAGGCCACACCTCCTAATAGTGCCACTCTCTTTGGGGGCCATTTTCTTTCAAACCACAGAGGGGCAATCTTAATACTCTCTCTTCCTCAAAATTAAGTGTTACAGGAACAAAGGAAA
>CABHPQ010151023.1:0-15207 GCA_902168405.1 Peromyscus aztecus | reverse complement strand
CTCTCTCTCTCTCTCTCTCTCTCTCTCTCTCTCTCTCTCTCTCTCTCTCTGCATCCCTCTCTCTGCTCTCGGTCTCTCTCTCTCTTTTTCTGCATCTCTTCTCTGTCCTATCCCCTCTTCTCTCTAATAAAGCCCATTCTAACTCTGGTAACCATGGCTCGTGACTCTTCCGCCGCCAACCAAACCAGCACTGTACCCTTTCACATAGTCATCAATATACAACCTTTTGTGGTTACCTCATACCTAACTCCTTGTCTTCCTTATCACATAAAAGTCTCACTGAAAGGGATCAGAGTATAATTTGCTGACCAAAATAAATAATCAATACAACTAAGGCAAAATGGCATTGGCATCTGTTAGCCTCCACAAGCTGACGATAAGACCCTATTGCTGAAGACAACCCGTTCTTAATGGAATAGGACATGAAGAAATCAAGCTAGCATTCAACTGGAAGATTCACCCCCAGCCCTACTGGCTAGCATTCATAGTGCTAGAAGATGCTATTCACGATACTAGAGGAGAAAGGTAATCATCAGTCTCACTCAGCTATGAATCCTGCAAGCTGGAATAGCAACCTGCCTGCAAGATATGTCCATTGATGCAATAATGGCACAAATGTTGTTGAGGTAACCAATAACTTTTTTTTATTGTATTTCAAGCCCCTCCATAAGATAGAACTCATACCCAATAATCTTAATGAGGTCAAGTGTGGTGGTATTGTGTTCCCCAAAATATTGTGCATGCTAATAAACTTATCTGGGGTCAGAGACAGAACAGCCACTAGATACAAAGGCTAGAAAATGGTGGCATTCACACCTTTAATCCTAGCATTCCAGAGGCAGAAATCCATGTGTTCAAGGACACAACCAAGCATGGTGACTCACACCTGAAATCCCAGAAAGCAAGCCTTTAATCCCAGGGAGTGGTGGTAGAAAGCAGAAAAGTATGTAAGGCGTGAAGACCAGAAACTAGAAGCATTTGGCTAGTTAAACTTTCAGGCTTCTAGCAGCTGTTCAGCTGAGATTCATTCTGGATGAGGACTCAGAGGCTTCCAGTCTGAGAAAACAGGACCAGCTAAGGAACTGGCGAGGTGAGGTGGCTGTGGCCTGTTCTGTCTCTCTGATCTTCCAGCGTTCACCCCAATACCTGGCTCCAGGTTTGATTTTATTAATAAGACCTTCTAAGATTCTTGCTACAGTCAAGAAACTGAGACTAGATAGGTCAAGGGCCCTAGGGAAATACCCACTACAATTTTTCTGCTAAATGAACACATCAATAAAGCCACTCTTAATGATGTATTACTATACTCATAGGTCAATGCATTGCTGAACCTTCATCAGAAACACTTCTTTGTGTAATAGATGATAATTGACATGGAGACCCACAAATGAACAATGCACAGAGAGTGAGCGATATTGGAGCACTCAGCCCTAAATTGGATGTCTTTATCATTACTTTCCCCTCAAGACTCAGGGATCTATGTAGAATAGACAGTAAAAATACTGTAAGAGCCAGAAGTGGGGGGCAACTTCAAGAAAATAGTGTTTTCCAGACACAACCGAGCAGATGTACATATGAACTCACAGAGACCATCACTGCATGCACAAAACATGCACAAGTTCAAACCATGCATGAGTTCAAGCCAGATGAAATCCCCACAATGAAGGAGGTGAAGTGGGCACAAAGCCCCACCCTTAGTCAAGAAGCTATTGATAATTGACAGTTTATGGGAGAGAGAAAATCAGTTTTCTTCAATGAAGTGACTCTAGGCATATCAACAACACTCCAGGGTAAACCCCATGCTCAGGAGTAATTGGTCAACACATATTGAACTCCATGATTTTGTGTGTGTTTGTGTGTGTGTGTGTGTGTGTGTGTGTGTGTGTGTGTGTGTTTGATTTTAGTTGTTTTTGTTTTGTTTTGTTGGAGGGATAAAGACCATTAAGTTGGGTAGGTTAGGGATGATCTGGGAGAAGTTGGGGGAGGGGAAAGGGTATGATCAAACTATACTGTATGAAATTCTCAAAAAATAAATAAACAACACTTTTTTTTAAAAAAAACTAAGGCAAATTGACTTTATATCGTCAGTATCTTCTGTTTCCCACAGTGGAATGAGTCAATAATTCTGATACAGCCATGCATTCACATTAGAACTCAATAATAAAGTAAATGGATGTCACATGGCAAAAGGCAAATTTCTCAATAAAGAAGTAAATTTATAGACAAGCATACGAAACAGGCTAGAATGGTCATGTGATACGAAGTTAGAATTTGGCATACAAGTACAAACTTATTTGGGGATGAATATAGATATTAATGGTTGTGTATAGATACATCTGTTATGTGGGGCCGAGGATTTAGCTCAGGAGTAGAAGACACGCTTGGCCTGCATGATACCTTGACTTTTATCCTTAGCACTGAAAAAAAATCACCTTTGCAGCCAAAACTCCAAATCATTTTTGTTCATAGCCTACCTTCAGGTCATGATACCCATGCTCCATAAGTGTGTCCTACACATAGTGACGTCTTCCTGAACATCCATCAGTGTGTCCTACACATAGTGACATCTTCCCAAACAGTGCAGAACTGAAATAAGAAAAGGGTAACCTGACAGTGGATAACCTCAACCAGATGGATGAAAAAGATGAATATTAAAACCACGATAAGAATGTTGATAGGAACCATTGCTCCGGTGCGGTAAAATGAACTTGCCTCTTAGTCCTCCTCTTCAAAGTTCTAATCACGTGAGAAACAGCAGACAAGTTCCAATTGCAGATTAGTCTACAACACATGGAACTAGTATTTCTCTGACATCTGCAACACACAGCTTGACTCCTAGGCTCAGTCTGGCTCCAATCCACACCTGTCCTTGGTGTTTGTCCCAGAGTCCTGTTGTCCCCAGTATGCTGAGGTTTCCATTACAATTGAAGCAGCACCTTCAACAGTGGCCCCCTGGACTCACTTCAGGGAATCCTACCTGCCACAAGATTTGGGTTTCACTTCTACTCCCTGGTTTGGTTTCCATTGCTCTTAGGCTCTCTATATCCTTTCTTTTTGGAGTAAAAGAATATTTAACTTGCTGTTTAATTTTTATTTCACAGGAACCCACAGTCAGAGACTTTGGATATTTTAAAGAGATTTGAAATTTTAAAATGTTTGAATTTTTAAAGATTGTGGGACTTTTTAAGAAGCTATGCTATGCTTTATATTGTGGATTAACGTGAGATCTTGGGGATGAACAAGAAAGAACGGGTTATGTTTTAACAGTGATGTGTTTGTGTTTTGAATTAAGTTGGGTAGGTAAGGAAGGATCTGGGAGAAGTTGGGGGAGGGGAAAGAGTTTGACCAAAATAATACTATGTGAAATTGGGGCCAGTTGTTCTGGCTAGTTTCTGTCAATTTGGCACAAACTAGAGTCACCTGGGGAGAAGGAACCTAAATTGAGGAATTGTCTTCATCAGATTGGCCCATGAGCATGTCTGTGGGACATTTTCTTGATTACTGACTGATGTGGGAGGACCCAGCCCACTGTAGGTGGTGCCACCCCTGGGCACCTGGAATGTATAAGAAAGCCAATTGAGCAAGCCATTGAAAGCAAGCCAGTAAGCAGTGTTTCTCCATGGTCTCTGCTCCAGTTCCTGCCTCCAGTTTCCTGCCTTGAGTTCCGGCCTCAATTTCCTTCAGTGATGGATTGTGACCTGAACAGTATAATGAAACGAACTTTTCCTTTCCTAGTTGTTTTTAGTCAGTGCTTTATGACAGCAAACGAGAAGCAAACTATGGCCAATCATTACATAAAAGCAAGTAAATCTTAAAATACAGGCTCTATAATTTTTCAGTAATTGTGACAAAGTTGTCATACTTGATAATAAGGGACACTGAAGATGTGGTATATCGATACTTTGTTCTATCTTTAAAAACTGTACAGAAATCTTAAACTATTCTAAGTGATAAATATTTTTAAATAATAAATAAGAAGCAAAAAATATGATATTTTAGAGTAATTTTGAGTCTGGGAATTTATTCTGAAGAAACATCTATTGCATATTTTAATGTAGATTTGATAATATCATCCATAGGGTTAGCACACTGAGATGTTTAGATGAAGTCAACCATAAAAAGTAGTGTGAGTTCTCAATAAATTTTGCTACTGACATTTTATTGTTATTATTCTTCATAACTGTTAATACTTTTATTTATAACTGGCCCTGAATAATGCACAATCTTCAAAGAACTGACAGTGTTATTGAGATATGCAAAAGAGTGATTATAATAAAGGGCAAGTAACTGACGACAAATAACTTTTGGTTGGCTATTTGACCTCATAAACATAGTCAATCCCACTGCCTAATCCTGTAACATTGAACAAATGAGGCAACAATGTTGATATTGATAACATTAGTCTCAAAAGCACTATTGATGAGATGAGACCAGAGGAATGATGGAATGAAACAAAACTGTCTCCTAATTTTGGCAGAGGATATTCCCGGTTTATGGAAAATGTAATAATTAAAATGCATGCTATGAATAAATATTAACTAATTGATCATTAAATAAACATCCATTGAGTTTTTGTGTATGTTGAGTTTGTGGTGCATCCCAGGCTGTCTTTCTCCTGAGGATTCTTGGAGGGAAAGATGGGTAGCATTTTAACAGAATGAAGTAATTATAACTGATGGCCAAAAGGGCAGAGGTTAGAATTCACAAGGTAGCCACTGTGGAGAAAGAGGGATCATGCATGACTTTCCAAAACAATGGTTCCTGTGATTAGTTGGGTATGTGCCCTAGTTTCATTTCTGTGGCAATGATTAGAATACCCCACATACCCGGGCGGTGGTGGCGCACACTTTTAATCCCAGCACTCGGGAGACAGAAGCAGGCAGATCTCTGTGAGTTTGAGGCCAGCCCAATCTACGGAGCTAGTTCTAGGAAAGCCAGTGCTACACAGAGAAACCCTGTTTTGAAAAACCAAAAAGAAAGAGATCATTGCAAGGCAGTCAGGGCAGGCACTTGAAATATCCACAGTCTAGAGCAGAGAGAAATAAATTCCTGCATACCTACTTGTGCTCACCTGCTTTGTAAACTTCCACAGCCGGAACCCAAACTCAGAGAACAATGGTACCCACAGTGGCCTGGGTCTTCTTCCCCCATCAGTTATGTTTAAGACAATCCCCCACAGACATAACCACAGACCAACTTCAACTAGAACTTTATTGAGACTCTCTTCCCAGGAGATTCTAGATTATCAAGTTAAGAATTAGAAGTAACTGTCACAGTGTAGGATAACATTTCACACAGTGGAGACATTAAGAGCCAATCTTTACTAAGGGAAAGTAAAAGTTAGATATGATCAAGACACACTGTATACATGTAAAAAATTATCAGAAAATAAAGGCAAGCTTAAAAATGACAAATAGAATTTGTGCTTATCTCAACAACACTGTACACAGAATAAGAAGTACTGGAAGGCTGCTGGGTATTGAGACCAAGGCAAGAGAATCAGAGGGTGGAATCAAGGAAAAGACCTTGGGAAATCATGCAGAGGAGTGTGGGCCTTTTCTGTATACAATTGGTATAAAAGCTAATAAGCACAGTACTCAGTATATAGTTTAGAAAAAATTCTTGATTTGATGTTTGAAAGATGCACTTTCGCAGTCAACACTCTCAACAGGGAAATCAGGAACCTTTTGAGTGGTATAAGAAAGATAATTAGGCTGCAAACAGCAGCAGTAGATGTTGAAAAGAGAAAAGTTTGAGGGAAAGAATTTGAAGAACTGAGCATGAGGGCATAGAAGAACAACTCCAAATAACTCAAACCATGTCCAAAATGATGGTGTGTGTGTGTGTGTGTGTGTGTGTGTGTGTGTGTATCTGCCATAGATGTACCAGTAAATATTTAGCTGGGCCTGTGAATAAGAGGGTTCAGAGACTTCATTTGCAGCGTGGTTTTTTCGTTTTTGTTTTTTGGGTTTTTTTTTTGTTTGTTTGTTTTGTTTGTTTGGTTGGTTTCTATGATTAAATACTCTCTCAGCAACAACAACAACAACAAAGCCCAGCAGCAATTTCATCAGTGAAAGTAGATCTGGAAGGAGATGCTCACAGTTGACATCCAGAGCTAGTAAGAGGCTGCTCCAACATGCCCTGTTGTCCTGACTCATCAATCAGTGTAACTATACCTTCAGTATGCATTGTGTCTCACTACTCTGTAACAACCCACCATCACCTGCTTGGATTCCTGCGATGAATGTCTGTTCTCTACGCCAGGACAACCAGTTCAAGCCAATCCCATCCTAAATGCTACAAACAGCTTTCCAAACACCAGCTCTGTCATGTGACTGCCTTCTACAACATATTTTCTTTTCTATGAAGTAATCGTTATCCCTCAGTTGCCTATCTGGGGCTAATGGATATTCTTTGGAGAAAGAAAAGCAAATTGTTATAACTTGTGTTGCCCTTACCATAAGATATGTAGAACTTTTTTCTAGTTATGAATTTGAAGCAGGAGGTGGAAGAAATACTATGCCTTCATTATCTACTGAGAGAATCAGTTTGTTGAAAACTGAAATCAAGCATCAATAGTCAGGTTTGTCTAGCAGAGCTGGCAACTCATCAACACGTTTAAAAATTTTATTGCAAAAAAATTAGATTCAATCACATTCCCTATGCTACTAGAATTATTTTTGTGCAGAATAATTTAAGCCACTTCCCAATAAGAAATGGCAAGTGAATTAATGTTAGACCACGGAATTGTGTACTCTCAGCAAGTTTTTGGTACTTACTCCTTTCTGACCTAGAATAAATAAGGGAAAGCCACACATTTTGGGTATATGCTATTGAGTCCTATTTAGAAGTGTGCTTATAACACGCTTTATTTTTACACGTGGGATTCTATTTTAGAACATTGTGTACAAAGATCACAAGTTTCACGAGCAGTGGGTAGGACAGTTCTGTGTTAGGGTGAAAAGCATCCTTCACCAGCAATAGGGAGAGACTGGTTCTGTTTAACTCTGGCCCTAGCATGTGTGGGAACAGGCAAGTCAATAGACTTAGTCTCTCCATCTGATAAACGACGATAATGCCCTCCCTATCTACTTTACACAGTTGTGTGGGATGAATAGTTAAGTTTATTTAAAGAATGGTATTTTTAACTACCGAAATGATAGTTCTCCACCATAAGTTTACATAGAAATCAGAAACGTCTTAAGATAAATTATATCTCTTAACCAATAATTGAATTAAATAACTGCATAGAATGCTCTGAAACAGTGGTTCTCAACCTGTGGGTCGCAACCCCTTGGGGTTTGATTTTTCAGAGCAGGTCACTTATCAGATATCCTGCATATCAGCTATTTACATTATGATTCATAGCAGTAGCAAAATTACAGTTATGAAATAGCAACAAAAATAATTTTATGCTTGAGAGGTCACCACAACATGAAGAACGGTATTAAAGAGTCACAGCATTAGGAAGGTTGAGAACCACTGTTCCAAAATGTTCTTCAAATGTACAAAAAAGAAATAGCCATTAAAACTATTTTTTCCATCAGGAAAAGTTACAATTTTTGTGTGTGTTGAAACCCCACCTCCAGCCAAAATGATATAAAATGATTGTACAGATTTGGCCACTACAAATGTTTCAAGTGTAAACAAACCTAAACTGTTTGTTGCTTTTATCATTTCTTTTAAGGACATCTTTCACTGGGTGGAGGGGTAGCGCTGTTTTCTTTTTCTTTCCCATTACATGTAAGTTCAGGATCATCTCAAGTACTTCTCTCTCTTCTTCCTATGCTGTGTATTCTCCTCAGACAGTTTATAGAGAATCTATAATTCCTTCAAAAGTGATCTTCAAAGGAGACCCCACGCGATGCTACATGACAATTTCCAGTCTCCCCCCCCCCCCAAAAAAAAAGATGTTGTGAATGGAGAACACTCCCCACAGCAGCCGTGGTCTGCACCAGTGCCGATGAGGACAATATAACCACCATGTGTTCACATCTCAGAGGAAATCACCCGCAAAAGACAGAAAGAAGGCCCTGTGAGGTCAGTTACTGCACAATGGCAAGAGTTATTGATGGGTAGCAATGGCATCATAGTCATCTTTGTACTGTGGTCCTAAGAACCATCTTCCAATAAATAAATGTTCAATATAGATGGCAAGTGTTGATAAAGCAATGATTTATAAATGACTGATCGGCGAGTTAGAACACGTAAGTGGCCACTGGAGTAATTTGTATCTTTACTTAGGTATTTGACTACTGTGAAAATAAAAAAAAAAAAAAAAAAAAAAAAACTAGGTCAGCAGTAGTTAATGGATCATGTGCATTCCAAATCATCAGTCTGCTAATGATGCCCAACCGGGCAGGCTCTTCCACCTTGCCCTGCCATTCATTTCATTCTTGGAATACCGTTCTTGCCATGCGAAGATTCAAAGTCCAGCCCATCTCTTTCCTCTAGCACCGTCTTAAGAGGCCTGACTCCCCTCAGTCATTTCCTGTCCTAATGTGCTCCTAGCAAATCTGGCTAGTCTTGGGGATACCCTCCTCCAGATCCTCCCTCATGCTTATGAAGGTGCCACCCAGGGCCCCGACTTACACAAACATGCCAATCTGTAACTTAGCATACACGCTGATCTCCACTCTTCGTTAGCTGGTACTCATTTAAACACAGTGAAGCCTGAAATAATGAAATATAAACTTTCATGGATAACCCTACTTGGGCCCTAAGAAATACTTTTTCAAAATCCGGTCCTACATCTTTTTAAATAAAAATACCCACATCTGTGAAAGCCTGGGGATCCTGCCACTGTCGGCATGGACAGCGGATGCTGCTCCAGAGCTGAGTGGGTAAAAAGGGCCTGGATAAAAGGAAAGACAAAGAAAACAGCATGCTGAGTTCTGCTCAGTCATTCTCATTTCCTTGCTTCTTTTCATGTATCGGTTTTCATGTATCAATTCAATGTATCAATAACTCTTCTGTGGATCTGAAAGATCCACTAATGAATGCAGTATTTGCAACAATTGCACACCGCCAGCCAAGGAATACCTGCTGGGTGGAGAAACTGTGGCTGTTGGACATCGGAAACATAACTCAGCCATCTGCGAACGTGGTCAGTGTAAACTACACTTACAAGGGTTTTAAATTTTTCATTTTGAAGACAGTGTGAAAAAGAATATAAAAGATTTGATTGTTTTATATTGATCATATGTTGAAATAATATTTTAGCCATACAGAAATAAATAAAACATGAAAATTGATCATTTCTCCAGTGACTGAATTATGCTGTTAAATTTCTAAGAATGAGTAAAGTTGTAACATAAAATATGAAAAAAAATTGGGCATATGGTTTACACTATATTTTATTAGACAACACCAATGCAGACATATGATAAAATATGATCTAAAGATTTAGATATTTTGAACAGTGAATTAAAATTTTAACTCTAGATAATTTTTGTTTATCTACAATTTATTTTAATTATCTACAGTTTACATTTGCATTAATTTGAGTGTGATTCTTCATTTTAATAGATCATTTTAAAGAAAAATTACTTTTTAGAATCTAAATGTAAGATACTTTTAATCATATTTAATTTTTCTGAAAACTATTTAAAGTATATTTATTTGTGTTAATAGTCATAAATTGTGTGAAAAATCCTTTTTTTTAGATTTGCATTCATTTTTACTTTGTTTTTTTGAGAGAGAGTCTCACTTTGCAGCCAACATCCTACTCACTATGGAACTTAAGCTGGTCCTATATGGAACTCATAGCAGTCCTATTGTGTCAGCCCTGCAAGGGCAGGACTCACAGGCATGAACCACTAGACCCAGTGAAAAATCTTAATTATAGCAACTTAATAGGTGATAATCTTCCGATGAAAATGAGAACAAATTTGTGAAGAAAATCAATTTGTAAGTTAGGTTTATAAATTATGTTTCTTGTTGTTAACCTTTCAAAGATTACTGACTCATTAACGAAAATGTCTAAAGTGTAAAGAAATAAAAACATTTGTATGCGTCTTATATTTTGCCAAATATCAGAACATAGAAGCCCTAACTTTAAACATATATTTTAATTTGACTATTATTTATGGGTTCAGTAGTGTATTTTATTTTATAGCAATTTAGCCTGACATTTAAATATTTCAACAAGTGGAATATGGGGTTCCTTTTGTTCTCTTCTTGAGGACCTCACAAATGTCAGAGGGTCACTGTTTTCAATTGTAAAGTGGACCCACAGTTACCAGAAAGTTCTCAGCCAACCAGACTCTTCGGCGTGGAACGTCATCATGCCTGGAGCCTCTGCAGTGGCCTCTGGGGTTCTGTCACAGGCAGTCTCTATGGCCTCTGAAGGTCTGTGTGACTCTGTGTAGCCTGGGTGGAAAAGGATGGACCTGGGAAATAAGAGAAGAGGATGAACCTGATAACGTCCTGGCAAGCGTGTATCACCACCCTTGCTTCTCTGGGGTGAATTAAATAGTCTGAAAGTTGCTGAGACAGATTTCAGACAAGTGCAAAGCTTCTGTAGTGTGTGCAATGCCATACTCATGGTGCCAACTTCTAGTAGAAACTGGGTCAAAGGGTGGAGTATGCAGAAGTGATGTCCTTCAAAAGCAGCATACGCCAACTGAAGTAAAACAGGAGGAGACCTCCTGGAGTGCCAGCTCAGTGGCCTACTAAGTTGGTTCACATAGTATTTTATTAGTGCTGGAACATATACCACCATGTCCAACATGAATAGGTGTGTGAATTTTACCTACTTGCATATAAACCAACCACCTTTAGACACTGATAACTATTTTCAGTGAACAAATGTATAGATTTGAATAATATTTGAACAATATAGAAATAAAAATGGACTGAGAAGCAGATTCTGTTTGGGTTTTTCTTGGAGGGATATTCCAGAGCAAGTCTTCAATCTGGTCTAGACTGATTCAGTCTCCTATCTAAAAAAAAAAATAATGAGAAAATTATACTGCCTACTTTGTAAACTAGTATTAGGATCCAGTAGAAACCTAAGACTGACCACCACTCTACTGATGTAATCATATGGGGTCATTTGATGTGATTCCCGGGTAATACATACCTTGTTTCCTGATGACTGCAGCCCAGAATTTTAAATCACCCAAGTCAAATATCAAAACCATTACAGTATAATTCCAAAAAAAATTACTTTAAAAACTTAGAGTCCATCTGATAATATAGGGCATGCTTTGGTTTCCTTTTGAGTTCCTATTACTCTACCTTTCTCTTTTGATTTTTAAAAATCAGATGGTTTATGCATAAGAGAACTATGCTGTCAAGATAAATGGTAACATTCATTATCATTTATCTTGGGAACGGCATCTGCTTTTCTGCCACCCATATCCACTTCTCTATGGCATTAGTGAGGGAGGGACCTCTTAGTTTTTCTCACCCTGACTGTTTCTGAGAAGAAAGGCTCCTTGGTCGCCTGCTTCTCCATCCTAGAGGCACCTGTGGCTCTGACTAACTGGGCTGGAGGACACTCTCTGACTGCAGGCTACTCCATGCCCTGTCAGGTAAACCAGGGAGGGAGTTTCTGACAGCCACCAGGCTGGGTGTCCACTTGCAAGTCCAACTCTGATCAGAGCTGTCATACAAGAGGCTAATGTGGGTGGTTTCTATCCTGTACCCCAAGGAGTGTCTTGATTCATCTGTGCACAGGGCAAATAAATCCCTGTGACGCTTTGCAAAGAAAGGAATGCAGCAAAGTAAAAATGTCAGTAAATTGCTCCTATCACCAAAAATTCCGTATTTTATTATTTAGGAAAGAAACTCCAGACCACAGCACACTAGAACAAACTAGTGATTTTTTTTTCTTCTGGCAAACTTAAGAAAGGACACGGGCTCTTACAATCCAATAGCAAGTTTTGTCAGGCCCCTTATGAAAGAAACAAAAGATCGTTTTCTTTCTGGAGACACTGTCTTTAATGCCAAGGGTGTGGGTGGCTTTCTGTGACTTCAAGGCTTGTCACTGCTGAGTTCATGTGAAGATTTTCTTGTGCATCAGGATACCACAGACTTGGCTGGGATCTGAGCTGAAGCTCCCATGGCTTCCACCTGTCTGAGCATGTCTGGAGAAACTGTAACACCAGCTGTCTTTCTGGGGCCCAAAGAGCATCTGGGACAGCATGAGCTTTGTGTCCTGATTGGTCTAGTAGGCATTTGGGGCAAACCATGGAATACTGTGATAGATTTCTAACTGAAGGGAGGCTGTTGAGTCTTCTCCGAGGAACTCATTCTAAGAATGGGAGAAGGGGGCCAGACAGTGGTGATGGAAGCCTTTAATCCCAGCACTCAGGAGGCAGAGGGAAGCTGACCTCTGTGAGTTCGAGGCCAGCCTGGTCTACAGAGCAAGTTCCAGGACAGGCTCCAAAGCTGCACAGAGAAGACACAAAAGGAATGGGAGAAGGGAAGCACAAGCTCCTCAGCCACATAGCCTTATGCATCAGGCAGGAAAGCAGATTCAAGGAGAGCTTTGTAGCTGGTTCTCACTCAAAGCCCAGTTCAGTCTAGGGTCTGGGTAAATGAGGATGGTATGTAAGAACTACTAGGGCAATCACTGAGCCCTTCATAGACCATCAAAGTGCATGAAAAGATGTACTTCAATGTTTAGATAGAAAAGGGGAGAAAGGACAGAGTAAGGTGTTAAAAGGAAAAACTTCAAACCAGTCCAACTTAACAAAGCATACTTAGACAAGGAATACCTTCTGGAACAAGACAACATTTTAGACCAAAGATGGGTCAGAATATCCCATCATACCATATGTGTCAATTCTGTTTCTAGCCAAAGAAAAGGCAGTGACAAACAGAAACAACTTGATTGGCTACAATTAGCATGCTTTTCATATGGACAGGGTCTAATACATTGGCAGCCTGTGATTGGCTAGAGCTCAAGTAATGACACACTTGCTTGGTTCGTTTGCTGTCCAAACAGGTTTAAGCTCTCTTTGTCCAGACACGGATTAGACTTCCTTTATTATTCAAGCATGGAGACTAGTTCAAGCAAATGTAGTTCAGTTTACCTGTGATGGTTGCTAGTTGGTCACGGATCACCAAGCTTTGTTGCTGTGAGCTTTTCAGCTATGTGTGGAGGGTGGTAAAGTTCTCTGTAGTTAGTGTAGAAGCAGTAGGGTTTACTAAGAATGAAATGCTTAGAGGACTGTGACTAGACAGAGCAGTGGTGACCCTTGGAGAAGGAATATCTACAGGGCAGGCACATTACTAAGGCTAGATTTGTTCCTGGTCACAAGTGAAAACTCCCTAAGGACGAGAGTGACAGTCACAGGAGTAAAGAACCACCTTAATGTAGATAAGAAAAGATACTCTGATATCTGGGTAGTCTTCTTGTGATCTTGAGGGATTTAGGACAGTTTGCATTTCACTGGTATTTTCCTGGTTCTCTCAAAGCTAGATGCAAGTTCATGACCCAACAAATAGAGGAAACTGCTGCAGTTAACTACTATCTGGTCAAAATGACCTAGCCTTATTAGGTTTTTACAGCATCCCTAGCTGTAAAACCACCATCACCATCATCACCACCATCATCATTATCATCACCATCTTCATCATATCATCATCATCACCATCATCATCACCATCATCACCATCATCATCATCGTTGCTTTCTTTTGTATTCAGCACATATTCTCTGTGTACAGACAAAGCAACAAGAACAACAACAACCAAAAAAAACAGACTCTGGTCTGGTTCTTATAGTCATAACCTGGTGTACAGCATGGATAAACACGCATCCATTGAACTTTTTTGACAGTTATTTCTTCTAAACTAGGTGCCATCCGGTGGGTTGGGCATAACAGTGAAAAAGTACATATCTAAGGATCTCATGCTCAAAGTACATGTGCTTAAGAGAAACAAACAATAACATTAAATAAATGAACAAATTACTATAGATAGTGATTTTAAAAAATCTACGAAAGGATAAGCATAGGAATGTGATGAAGAATTGGAAGAAAATCATGGTCTCATTAGAAACATGACACAGGGCGGGGGTTGGGGGTGCCAGAGAGCATGCATGTTGGGAGAAGGCTCACAATGGCCTGTAACTCTAATTCCAGGGTGACATAATGCTACTGTGAGCGCCTGCACTCATGTGCAACCCTCCTAAAGATATACATAACTTTAAATAAAAATTAATATTTTTAGAAAGAAAAGACAGCATTTGAACCTAAAGATGAACTAAGGGCAATTCCTGAATATATAATGATCTGTGGATGAGTATTGGGGCAGAAACTGAAACAAAGTGAAGGGTCCTTGGGCCAGGAAATATCCCACTGTGCTGAAGGAACTGAGGCAACCCATGAGCCAGGAGCTAGTGAGGGAGAGAAAGTGAAATGAAGTTGGTTTGAAGAACTGAAAAGGGCCACCTTGGACTTGGAATGTGGATCAGAGGTCTGGTGCTTACCAACACACACAAAGCCCAAAACAAAGAGGAGAGTCTCAGGAATCCCAGAAAGACAAATAGTGACATGGACAAGTATTAAGGCTTGAAGCTAAGCAGCTGAGACCCTTTCAAGACCTAGAGTCAGAAGTGTAAAGGTGATGTAATGGGGAGGCCTGACTTTGCAGAGCTCCCCTGAAGAAAAGACATGAAAGCAAAGATTTGGTGAATAACTGCAGAAGTGGTGAGTGCCGGAGAATGAGCAGGATTATACCAAGTTGTGGGGGTGGGTCGAAGGCATTTGGGAGGGATAACTTTTGTTTCACCAGGAACCCAGAAAGTAGTGATGGAAAGAGTATAAGATGTGGCTCAAGGGGCTGGGGAGATAGCTTGGTTGTTAAATTATCTTCTTGCCAAGCGTAAGGACCTGAGTTTAATCTCCAGAACCCATGTACAAAAGCCAGATGTGGTGGCCTGTGCTTGTAGTGCCAATACTTGGGGAGGCAGAAACTAGGAATCTCAGGGATCCCTGGTTGGTTAGTCAGTCTAGCCTAATTGACAAGTGCCAGGCCAATTGAGAGAACCTGTCTCAAGAGAAAAGGAATGACATTGGAGGCCAGCCTCTGGCCTACACACATACACACAAATGTGCATATAAAAATGTGTCTTGTTGTAGAATATTATTTTAAGGTGTGTTACTTCTGTTTACGCTACATTTGTTTAACTCTGTGGAACTGTATTACTGTGTCTGTCTAAAACACTTGATGGTCTAATAAAGAACTGAACAG
>CABHPQ010151022.1:0-16793 GCA_902168405.1 Peromyscus aztecus | reverse complement strand
CTGGAACTTGCTCTGTAGACGAGGCTGGCCTCGAACTCACAGAGATCCACCTGGCTCTGCCTCCTGAGTGCTGCCATTAAAGGCATGCGCCACCACCGCTTACTCCACTATTTTTTCCAGAGAGATTTTTTTTTAACATACATAGACAAGGAAATAATTTTTTTTTTTTTTTTTTTTTTTTTTTTTTTACAAAGCGAGAGCAATCACTTCACATACTTTTGTGAATAAAGAGTGGAGAAAGAGGAAACAAAGAGAAGGGGAAGCTTAGGACCAGCCTCTCTAGGGCCTGTATCCCATTAGCCTGTGTTCACCCCAGATTCCCTGCAAATGGTTTTAAGATCACAGACCGGCCCTTCCTCCTCGGCTCTGAGCATATACAGCCTGGCTTCAGGAAAAGCCAGTGCTGCCTCTGGAGTTGTCTGGTCCTGCTAGGAGCTTCTCTCTGCCTTTATCACTTGGACTTCCAGCCCACAGCCCACTCTTCCCCTCACTACATCACGCTTCTTACGTTGGGACTCATCTGAGCAGTTTAGCAGCCCATGGCTGAAGCACAACTCTAGGGTGTCTGAGAAGGGACACAAGTAGATGAGGGGGGCAGGCAGATAGCTGAGGCCACCTATGCCCAACTGCACCAGCCTACAAAAAGATGGCCACCTAAGGAGCAGCCTGGCTGGACAGCTGATCCTCACTAATCCTCCCATGGGTGAGCCAAAATGGTCAGTTTTCATTTACCTATGACCTGCGTGTTGTTCTTTACATTGCTGACTTTATTTTCAAACCTGTCAGTGGGCTTGTGAAAAGCTTACCCACATGAGCAAAGCCCTGGGCAGCACCAGAAATGGGCTGTGAGGAGGAAGGTGTAGCATTGCAATGTGGTGAGAGAAGGACAGACACCCAGATCTGGGGAACTGAGTCAAGAAACTGCGGGCTTATCATTGTCTTTAAGAGCCAAAGTGAGATGGTATTAAGTCACTGTGACGCTGCCTGGTAAGAATAGAAAGCTGGCTATAAATCCAAGATGGACTACACATTTGTTTGAACTATATTTATCAAATTTCTTAATAGAAGGGGCTCAGAGGCCATTGAGAGAGGAAGAAAAACAACTTTTTTTGACAGTGACAGAAGCTAGCAACAAGCTGTTTACTGTTTTTGCTCAGTTGCCAAGTGGGTGAGTCAGTTAAAATAGGAACCGCATCAGCTCTGTTTGCAGGAACGCACAAGGTTGCTGTTTGCAGAGGTCCTGTGTCCCTGGACTTCTTTCCAAGACAGAATCAAAGTATCTAAAAGAAGACAGAAAGGAACCTCACCGAAGAGACATGTGTTCAAATGGCCTGGCCTCCCTCCAAATCATCACACTGTCCTGATATGCAGGGATAGCCAGACTCAGCCTGGCTCTGGGATATGCATGTCACATCAATTTCTTCTAATCCAGTGGTTCTCAACCTCCATAACTCTGTAGCCCTTTAATACAGTTCATGTTGTGGTGACCCCAACCATAAAATTATTTCATTGCTACTTTGCAACTATAATTTTGCCACTGTTATGGATCATAATGTAAATATTTTTGGAGGTAGAGGTTTAGCAAAGGGTCGGAGACCCACACAGGTTGAGAACCACTGTAACTGGACCAGCTGACTCCACCTAACCACAACAGTTCAAGAAAACGAAAATCACAGTAGCAGACAAGGGTGACCATGGGTTCATGTGGTACAGCTCCTTCACTTGAAGCTGGGGAGATTGCATCACCGAGCTCACAGGGCTTCAGGGAGAGTGCTCAGGCCTCCCACTAGTTTATCATGCTCCCCAACAAACTGGTTCCCCAAGAACCTGGCTTCAGAACTTCGCATCTGACCAGAAGAACAGTGGACAACAATGTGAAAGAAGAGAACAAGCTCCCAGGGGCTCCAACAGCTTCACTCTGTGTCCACTGCCTACGGCATCCTCTCAAAGCTGAGGAGCGGTACCCAGCCTTTCTTCCAGTGTATAAAGAATTCAAAGTCTCCGATGAGCCACACAAGAAGATTACAGAGAGAAAACACCAAGACAATCCAGGGGTTAATGAATAATGCAGTAAGTAAAGGAAAAATGCTCTTTCTGGAACTTTCTAAAGCACTCAAATATTCTAATGTAATAGTAATAGAACATTTTCACTGTGGCATCAGAATTTAATAATCATCAGTTATAAATATATGGAGAAAGTCATCTAATGACAACTTCACCTCCCCATGGCTTCTGTCTGAAGGAGACTATACTAAGAAGGCAGGGCTCTCAAAGCGGATGAGATGGATGTCCGAACCTCCCTTCATTCTCAAGAAGCTGCTACAGTTTCTGTCCTAGCTGCTTTTCTGTGGTGTGGTAAGACACCCTAACAAGAGCAGCTGAAGGAAAATGGGTTTCCACTCACAGGTGCAGTCCCTCACAGGGTCGGGAAGGCGGGCTTCCAGCATTTCCAGCCAGTGGTCACACTGTGTCTGCAGTCGGTAAGAAGGGAGCAGTGAATGCTTGTACACAGATAGCTTTCTTTTAATGCACTCAAAGACCCAAGACCAGGACATGGTGCCACCCTCTGAGGGCTGGGTATCCCTGCCTCAGGTAACCTAGTCAAAAATCATCCCTCACAGGCGTGCCCATGGGCTAAGTTTATTTAAACCATTCTTCACAGGTGTGCCTGGAGACTTGTCTCCTAGGTGATCTGGGATCTTGTCAGACTATCAACATTAACTGTGGGGGGCCATCCCTCACCCCCACATTTCCCCAGGATACTCTTGAGTAGAAGCAGCAGGAAATATTAGTTAGAAGGATAGAAGGGAGAGAAAAAGATAAAAAATACAGGATGGCCTCAAGAGGGCCTGGATCCTAACCCATCGGGCTCCGACTGTCTCTGCCCTAGGGTTTTTAAAGGAATGCTAAGGCATGGAGCAAAAGACCTCCCCCTGCCCAAGCACAGCCAAGTGCAGACCATCTCAGACACCTGCACTCAGGCCCATGATTCAATCATCCTCTTTATGCAGACCTGCTGGGTAAAGCCACTAGGAAACCTGAAAATGGCCTCCCACAATTAACCATCACCATACCCTTCATACTCTAGGGACTAATGTGAATGAGTGACTTCCTCCTAGCCAGCCACCCTACACTATGAGAAATGGCCTAGTACCGGAGAGGTAACAGCACTACATGGTTTGGCCTGAGATTTGTCAAGGTGAAGCACTCAGGTGCGGGCCCTCTGAGTGAGTGGTCAACAGAACTTCCCAAGCACTGATGAGGACATGTCACCACTTGCATGAGAAGCCTTACAAATAACACTGTTGGCAGGTATAACACTATCAGTAAGCAGAGACCCTGCAATAGAACCAGAAGGCATTTCAACCCACCCCCCAAAAGTTGCCGGTCTGAAAGGTTAAGATCCCTTGGACCAGAGCCTGAAATGGGGTTCTTGCAAAGCAGCTCACTGAAGGAGTGCTTTCAGGGAAAGAAAGGTGAGACAGGGAAGCCAGCAACCAGGATGATGGCATCAGAGGATGCAAGCCAGGCATTGGAATCCGCTCAGCTCTGGCTCCTCACTTGTCCCAGCGCAAGCTCTGATATGTACTGGAATAAGGAGGAACAGGGCTCTTTGCTTCTTGCCACTTGGTCATTGTTTGGGGATGTGTAGTGTAGTTGAAGACATGGAAGCAGCAGCAGAGAGCTTGAAGGGAAAAGAAGGCTCGTTATCCAGAAAAGGATGTTTCCATTCACCCAAAGGAGACAACTTTCAGCTGCTAGCATCCTATACTGCATCTAGGGCCAGAGATATAAAGAACACACTGGCATGGGCTCTACCAGGTTTACCCTGTCCACAAAGAGCTTTATCATTCTCCTATTCTGTTTCTCTCCACACTTCCTTCCCAAAGGGAAATCAGCTCACCCATGTCTTAGGGTTACTACTGCTGCAATGAAACACCATGACAAAAAGCAAATTGGGGAGGAAATGGTTTATTTGGCTAATACTTCCACTTTGTAGTCCATCACTGAAGGAAGTCAAGACAGGAACTCAAGCAGGACAGGAACCTGGAGGCTGGGGTTGATGCAGAGATCATTGAGAGGTGTTGCTTACTGGCTTGCTCATCATGGCTTGCTCAGCCTGCTTTCTTATAGAGCCCAGGACCACCAGCTCAGGTGGTCCCACAATGGGCTGAGCCCTCCCCCATCAATCATTAAGAAAATACCCTACAGCCTGATCTTATGGAGGCATTTTCTCAATTGAGATTCTTTCCTCTAGATAACTTTTGTCAAGTTGACATAAAATTAGCCAACACAATTGACCTCTTACCAACTTGACACACAAACACATCACTGTGAAACCATAACTTTTCCTTTCTTGTTCTTCCCCAAGATCACACATTAATATCAATATCACAATATAAAATATTCTATAGACACAAAAAGACCCAGTCTTCACTAATTCAAACACTTTTTAAGTAAACCACTCTCCTTTTAAAAAATCCAAAGTCTCTTTTAAAACCTAAAATCTCTTTAAACATTCAATCTCTCAACTTTGTGCTACTGTAAACTCAAAAATAAGTTAAATACTGTCTTACTTCAAGACGGAAGAACCAGGGCATAGTCATAATCAAATCAAAGCAAAACCAAACTCCAAAAACTATAAATAACTCAATATCCAATTATCTGGGATTCACTCACAATCTTTGGGGCTCCTCCAACAGGCTTGGGTCACTTCTCCAGCTCTGCCCTCTGCAGCACACACAGCTTGTTTCCCAGGCTCCAGGTGGCTCCACTCTACCCCTGATGCCGTTCTTGGTGGTCATCCCATGGAACTGGCATCTCCAAAATGCTGGGGTCTTCTGCTGCAACTGGGCTGCAATTTCACCAATAGCCTCCCCTAGGCTCTCTTCATGGTGCCAAGCCTCAAATTCTCTGCATGACCCCTTCAGTCCTGGGTCTTCAACTGATATTGAGGCTGCGTCTTCCCTAATGGCCTCCCCTGGCCTCTCACAGTGCCATGTCTCAGCTGCTCAACCAGGCCCTTCATGCCTTCAAGACCAGTACCACCTGGGTTACCAAGTTTGGCTGCCAGTGTGAGGTACACCCTTTGCTGCCTTTGGAATACAGCTTCTGTGTGCTGACTCTCAGGAAACACTTCCCAGAAGATTTCACCTCAGTAATGCCGGTCCCATCTTAATCTTAATCTTCTTAATCACTGATTGTCCCAGGAACAAAAGGTTTCACTCCAACAGTCCTGGTCTCTTTATTAGTCACAACTGACTCTTCAACCCCAGCTGACCAGACACCACAGATTCTTCACACAGAAGTCCTGGTAGAGTCTTTGCTTTCCCCTGAAACTTCACAAGCCAGGCCTCCATCGTCTGCATTGCTCCCATTCTTGTCTTCCAAACGCCTACAGAACAACTCAGTGAGCCCTCAATAATCAATGGCTTTGCTAGCCCAAAAAACCCTCCCAAAAACATGGTCAGGTCTGTCACTATACTGCTACCAACTTGTCTTAGTTAGGGTTACTATTGCTATAATGAAACACCATGACCAAAAACAAGTTGGGGAGCAAAGGGTTTATTTGGCTTACGCTTCCACATTGAAGGAAGTTAGAATAAGACCTTGGAAGTAGGAGCTGATGCAGAGGCCATAGAAGGGTGCTGCTTACTGGCTTGCTCATCATGGCTTGCTCAGCCTGCTTTCTTAAAACACCAAGGACCACCAGCCCTGGGATGGCACCACCCACAATGGGCTGGGCCTTTCCCATCAATCACTAATTAAGAAAATGCCCTACAGGCTTGCCTACAGCCCGATCTTCTGGGGGCATTTTTCTCAATTGAGGCTCCCTCCTCTCAGATAACTCTTTTGTCAAGTTGACTAAAATTAGCCAGCACAATCTACAATAGGCCTAACTAGGAATGAGGAGAGAGTCTTAGCTTTGGAGGAAATGCAAAGCTTTAATTAAGTAGTGCCAAATATTTTGAATGTTTTTATTGAAATATTATACAAGCATAGAAAAAGACACTTAATAGAACTCAGTAACTCTTTGCAAAGGGCACCTGTAAATCAATTCCCTTGACTAAGAAACAGAAAGTACCTGGTAACCTAGTGCCCTGCTTCCAGACCTTTCATCCCCAGCTGTACCACGAACAACAGGGCAATGCATTTTTCCTGTTTCTGTTTTGTATATAAATGGAATGTTATCTTATGCATACTTCTGAGTCTGACTTCTTTTTTTCAGCATGTTAAATGAGAGCCATTCTTATGATTGTACATCCATGTAGACTACACTTTTGTTTGTAGGATTCTCTTGGGTTGCCTTATATCAATTTATTTTGCCATTCTACTGTTGACAGGAATGTGATTAGTTTGCTCTTTAAACCCATGGGCTTTAAATACTTGAATACATGGCATGTGGTGGATCTCTATGTACATGTCTGTCTGTTAAGTACTATGCACCCTGAAGTGGAATTACTGGGGTTGTAGAAAAAAGTGTGTGTGTGTGTGTGTGTGTGTGTGTGTGTGTGTGTGTGTGTATTAAACACTGCCTAAAAGTTCTTAAAAGCATTTGTAGCATTCACATTTCTACCAGCTATAATGAAAGTTTTAACTGTTCTAGACCTTTGTTCTCATTGCATATTTCTTTCTGCTTTTATTTTCTTTTTTTACTAAGAGTTGGATATGTTAGTTATTTAATTGAGATTTTATGATTCACAATACCCTTGGGGCTTGCAGTGGCCCAAGAGTGTCCAGACGACATGACAGCCTTTCTGGGTGCTCACGTAAGGATAAAGGAAGACCTCCTACAGCCAAGTGAGCGGAGACTTTGGCTTCTTCCAGTTGTTTCTGGTTTCATGATGTGAGCTTGAATCTTCCCATTTCAACAGACTGGTCACATCAGGGCCTTAGCGTTAGTAGCAAATTTTTTTTTTTAATTATGAGAACATGTGTGGAGTGGGGGAGATGATATGCACACATGTGATGCCCACAGAGACCAGAAGAGCTGGATCCCATGGAGCGTGAGTTACAGGGAGTTGAGAGCCACCCAGCGTGGGTGCTGGGAACCAAATTCAGTTTCTCCACAAGAACAACGTTCTCTCCTAACCACTAAACCATCTCTTCAGCACTGTTATCTATTTCAATTTTATTTTTGTTACCATAGTTGTTACAGAGGCACAGGGAAGATTTTTTTTTTTAATTGTACTCTAAGCCTCCCTGTCTTTGTAAATGTAGGATTTCGATCTATCTGGAACCCTAATTAATCTTGACACTTCTCTAAGCAATCTCAAAAGTCCTGCTTCAGATTGGATTGCATAAGGGACTAAAGAGGGTATGCGGACAAGAAAAACAGACGAGAACGCTAAAGAAGGCTGAGGAGAGAAAGAGGGTCTGGTTACAGGCTTCTTGGCATCCTTGTTCATCTTCACCTCCTTACTCTCCAAAGGCACAAACACACGCACACACCACAAACACACGCACAATACACACACATCTCTCACACACATACACACCACACATACACACCACACATCACCCACACCACACACACACACACACACAATACCACTCAGTCCCGGAGCGCTCCTCTAGAGTCCCTCCAAGGAGGAGTGTTGGCGCACACCTACACCACCAGCACTCACAGACTGACTAAGGCAGGAATGTCTGACGCTCAAGACCAGGTGGGACTGCAAAGCAAGACCTTGTCTTCAAATACCACATGTTAAAAAGATCCCAGTCCTACGACTGAGGGGCTCCATTCTAGCCTCCCCATGTCTCCGTTTGTAAGTGGGGCCTGACTGAAATTGCTGGATGATGTAGGCCTTGCATGGGACTCAAAAGGCAAGCCTAGCCCTTTTGTTGATTTCCTGTGTTTTTATGCAGCCAGTTGTTTGCCTGAGAAAGCAGAGAGTGTTAGGAAGCCAGGTCCCTGCAGAAGCCTTTGGGGAATTTTTTTTCAGCAAACATGTCATTTTCTAATTGGGGCTATTTGCTGTGGTCCTTCTGCCTGACTGTCCCCGAGTGAGGGTTATAATTATAAGCAGAACAGCAGCATTTCCAATGCAGACTCCTCAGTGGCTTCCCTGACTCATGCAAATGAGCGACAGGCCCCTCAAGTGGTGTTTTAAGGGAGTTTTTCACTGAAAAAAAAAAGAGCCGCAGTGATGGCCTTAATCAACACTACTGAGTGATGAAATGTAATTTGTCATTCAGTTTTATTTTAATGTCATATTAAAAGCCAGGAGAAAGCACCGGGAGCTGAGCCCTGATTGTCTGAAGGTGCACATTTACCCATGTATTTTACTTAAACCTTTACTTTGAAAAGCATGTCAATATTAGGCTGCCAAGAAGGCTCAGTGGGTGAGAGCGCTTGCTGACAAGCCCTATAACCTGAGCATGAACCCCATAATCTATATTGCAAAAGGAGAGAACTGGCTCCTAAAAGCCGTCCTCTGACCTCCATGCATGTGTTGTAGCATGTGCACACACAAATCGACACACACAAAAAAATGAATGTAAAAAAAAACCTTAAGTATCTCAACACCAGTGGTGGATGGTCGGCCATGGAAGGAGGCCCTACTGCTGTGTCCTCCAAGACTCTGGAAATATGGAGAAAGATGAGACTGGAAGAATGTAAGAGCCAGAAGAGGGGTGAAGTGTTTTGCAACTCTCTCTTCTGCACATGACATGACCTTTGTACTCTTGAACTCACAACATCTGTAATTAGCTGTACATGACTTGTACAAAACTGGTCCCATCAACAGGGTCCCTTCCCCTTAGGATCTATAGGCAGTTTACAGTTTCTGGGGGAGTGATAGACATTTTTTTCCCATTGTTCCTATAAATGCCCCTCGTCCATGCTCCTGTAAGCAAAATAAATTGGTTAAATAATCATAATACTCAGAGTAAAACTCATTGGGTAATGGGGGTGAATATGATAAAATATATTGCATACATGTATGAAGATGTCATAATGAAATGTATTACAATGTATAATTAACATATGGTAATAGAAGACTTTTTATAAGATATCAATATTGGATAGCCATATGGTTCCTAATAAAATGACTAAATGTTTTTCTCCTGGAAGACTAATTGTCATGCAATATATGAGTGTCAGACAATCTAACAAAGAAAAATAAAGTAAGCTAGAGAATATTTGATAGGGTGATTTAAGTGAGAAGGGGCCCCATAGGCTCATATATTTAAATGTTTGGTCACTAGTTGGTGGAACTGTTTGGGAAGGATTAGGAGGTGTGGCCTTGTTGGAGAAAGTATGGCCGTCTTTGAAGGAGTGTGTCACTGGGGGTGGGCTATGAGGTTTCAAAAGCCCACACCAGTCCTATTCTCTGCCTGTAACTTCCAGATCAGATGTTCACTCTTAGCTACTGCTCCAGCACCATGCCTGCCTACCTGTGGCCATGTTTCCCACCATGTTGGTCATAGACTAACTCTCTGAAACTATAAGCAAGCCCTCAGTTAAATGCCTTCCTTTATAACTTGCCTTGGTCATGGTGTCTCCCCTCACAGCAGTAGAGCAGTAACTGAGACACTTGGCAGATTTTGCTTTTCTGATAAAGACAAGTGGCTGAGTTAGGACCTGGGTAGGGAGTGGTCTACCTAGCTCCAGGAAAAGTAAGGAGTCCCATGAGCAAGTATCAACCTGTATGGCTCTGGCTGGCGCAATTCACCCTCCAAGGGGCTGATCTGCTAAGGGAGGGTCTTCTCATTAGGTCCCTTGATTGCCTTCCATTCACTGAAGAGCCCACCTCACCTGTGGGGAGCAGAGAGACCCATGGGCTGCAGTCACACCTGGGGTTCATTCCGTTCCCCTAAGAGAAGAACAGGTGGAACTTTGGGATTGGGTAGAGCAAACTTGGGTGCATTTCGTAGGGAAGAGAGTGCTCTCCTGAAGCAGGGTTAGGGTAACAGACAGAAACCTGGATGAGCCAAGCAGATCACCCAGGCACACTTGAAGATAGCTGCTAGAGGTTCTGGGGCAGTGCCGCTGAAACACTCACTGCAGGCTAGAGCCCGGAGGGCGGGGCCCCACTAGTGAGAAGTGGTGATTCCATTTGGACTCCATCATTTCAGAGACAAGGAGACTAGGATTCTGGAGAGTACCTTCCTGCAGAACAGCTAAGCAACTAACTAGCAGTAAAAGGTGCAGAGACAGAACATTCAACATCCCGAAAATGGACACCGACTGTCTTACCATATCTTTCTTGCATCAGGCAAACCTTACCTTCTGCATTTGCTATATGTCTCTCTGCTTCTACCAAGTCCCTGGCAAAATACCTGGGGAAGGGTTTCTTTGGGCCCACAGTTTCAAAGGCTCCTTCCATAGTTGCCCAACTCTGTTCAGGATCACGTGGTGGTTGAAACCCATGGTAGAGGAGAATTCCACACCGTGTGTCAGACAGGAAGCAGAGAGCAAAATGAGAAGTGACCCTGGATAATCCCCACCTTTTACCCCGCTTTCAGAGATTTAGCCCCACCAGCTCTGCCCCACATCTTAAGTTCTCACAACCTCCCGAAACAGCATCCTCATCCGAATCCAAGAATCATTCCGATCATGAGCCTGGGGGTGACTTCACATACTCTGCCCACAACGCCTTCAGGCAGCTGTCCCTTCTGCTGTGTGACAAGCTTAACCTTTTCGAACCTGCTGTCCCATCCACAAAGCAATGGTAACAAGAACTGCAAACAAAGACTCACAAAATGGATGAGCCAGGGTTTCAGAAACTGCAAGCAGCTGAGGAATGGAAGGTTTTGCTCTTATGTTTGCTGGGAAATATCATAGTTATATAAACCAAATGAGGATATAGAAAGAAAGTAGAGATCTTTTTAAAAATTATCCTCTTAGCTGTCATCATTGGCCAAAACCCCACAAAATATCCACTGTCCCCAGCTACCTTCTAAGAGCAGGACTTTGGCGACAGTTGGCACAAGGCTTGGATGGGACCAGCTCTGTGGTCAACTGAGCTGCTCCTTCCGCCACTGGTCATTTTGTCTTGCCCTCCTTCACGCCTACTCTCTGAATACTTGAGTTGTCTTGTTAAATTGTTTAATAATCTCTAGAGCCCCCAGTGCGGAATTTCAACACATTTATGCAATCTATAATGGTCAGATGAGAGAAATTAGCTTATTTATTGTCTTGGGTATCTTTTATTTGTTAGATTTAGAAACACTTTAAATCCTTTCTACTGATTGTTTTGAAAAATAAAATTAATTTTCATCATCCATGGTTACTCTGCTGTGCTGTAGAACATTAGAAGTCATTGCTCCTGTCCAAGTTCATCTTTGCGCACATTGAACTTCGTCTCAACTCCCCCTGTACCTATACCAGACTCTGCTGACCAATATTCTATGCAGAGGACCTGAGGTCCTCAGGCTTTAGCACTAGAGGAACCCAGAATGGATGTAGTTATCCGTGATGTTTGCTATCTATAAGGCCAGGCCTCACCTGAATCCTCCAGACCAGTGGTTCTCAACTTTCCTAATGCTGCAAACCTTTAGTACAGTTCCTTATGTTGTGGACCCCCAGCCATAAAATTATTTTCATTGCTATTTCATAACTGTAATTTCCCTACTGTTATGAATCGTAATATAAATATCTGTGTTTTTCAATGGTCTTAGGTGACCCCTATGAAAGTGTCGTTCAATCCCCAGGTTGAGAGCCACTGCTCCAGATGATTATGTTTATCCCAGACCCTTCCTGGACTCCTGCACATTGTTTTTCAGTCAATAGAACCTATTCTTATGCCCACACACTTTGCAAAAGAGTTTCCACATAGTCATGCCTTATCGTTATTGTGGTAATTGTCATAAGGAAACTTTTTCCCCCAGTTGTACTGTGCTTAAACATGTCAAAAATAAACTTCTTGGGGTCAGACTCTTGAAGTTTGAAACAATGCCAGCTAACTAAGTTGTGTTGAACCAGAGTTCCTTCTTGCCTCACATGGATTGTTACTCTGCTGGCCATGGTGTTTGCAGGGACCCCTACAATTCTACTCTCTACTTCTGTGACATTGGCTTTGCTTTTCTGTGCCTGGCATATTTCACTTAACACATATACTCCAATTCCATTCACGGTATTTCAGATGATGAAATTCCATTCTTCAACCACTGAAGGACAGTATACGGACAGCATAAACTACATTATTTATCTATTCAGCCATCAGTCGACACCTACATTAGCTTCATGAATGTGCCGGTCATCTGTATTGGCTTTCTGTTACTGCAATGAAGTTCCGATGAGGTGATTAGCTAAGAAAGATAAACAGGTTGCTGAGCTCACATTTTTATAGTTTCAATACAATATTAAGTGGCCCCATTGCCTTGAGCCTACACCGAGGGACCCAGATAGAAATGACAGGGGTGTGTATTGAAACCAACTGCTCGCACAGTGGGGTGGGGAGAAAAGTAATGCTTGGAAACTGTGGCCCCATAATCCTCTTCAGGGTATGGCCCCCAGTGACCTAACTTACCTTCATTTGGCCTCAACTCTTGAAGATTCCACCACAACCCCCTAAAAGCTCCACCCTAGGGACCAAACCTTTAACATGTGGACCTTGGGGGACACTCATCTAAAACACTCATCGGAAATGTTTAAGTGGCAGCCATACCATTTTCCTCCACCGACCCCGTGTTCTGCCAAAGGTAGTACTGCCCTGCAATATTCTGAGGGCGTTCAGACACACTCTGGACCTTTGGCTCCAGCCTGAGAGAAAGACAAAACCCAGTTTCTATCTGGGGAGACCCCTGAGCTGAGCCTCCTGCCAGCAGCATCATCCAAGGACCACACTCTGCTTTTGCATGTCACTCTCTCTCTCTGCCTTCGGCCCCCGACAGAGTTAACACCACAGCCAGACAGCTAGCAGGCCAAGTTCAAGGGTTACTCAGCTGCCAAGAGCATTTTTCCCAATGAAGTGTCAGAAGCAGACAAGGCTGCTTGGAGCTCGTGTAACATTTTCACCATATGCTGTCTTGAAACATCCCTGCTCCGCAGGGACCCTTCAAAACAGTTTTCTTTGTAAACAGACCTGATGATAAAGACGTGAGAAGTCCTGGAGCGCGGAGGCTGTCACGGATCTCACGTCCTAGCAATTTGGTCTTATCTGCTGGGCAGCACGGGGTGGAACAGAAGCTGCAGCTGAGTGTTGAGTTTACTAGACATCTGTCAGCATCTGTGCCTTGCAAACAGGAGGGCCTCTCTGCTGGGTGGGCACGCCTGCTTTAACCAAAGACCTACAAGCATCAGAAATGCCATCTGAATAAACATAAAAGGACTGGGTCATGTGTGCTCTGATTTCCTTACCTTCTACCTGCTCCAAAGTGAGACAGAGACTAGACATTGACAATCTCAGACTAAAAAAATAATAAACCAACTGTATATTTATAAATAAAGAAGACCAGGCAAATAAAGATTAAAAAGCACATGATAACCAGGCAAGGCCTCCAGGGGAGGGATCGAGACACCAACCCAGCCACAAAACCTTTGACCTACAGTTTGTCCTGCCTGCGGAGCATTCTGGGACGGGAGCCTAGCAGCAATCGACAGGAGCAGATGGAGAGTTCCACAGCCAAACACTAGGCTGAACTTGGGGAGTCCTGAGGAGGAAGGTTTGGAGGAACAAGAGGGGTCAGGGACACCACGGGAACACTGCCCACAGAATCAATTGACCAGGACTCATGGGGGCTCGCAGAGATCGGGGAGCCTGTAGGGGTCTGACCTAGGTCCCCTGCATGTACACTATGGCTGGTTAGCTTGGTGTTCTTGGGGGGTTCCGAACAGTGGGCATGCGGGTGGTCACTGACTCTTTGGTCTACTATGTGACTTTTTCCTCCTCCTAGGTGGCCTTGTCTAGCCTTGATGTGATGATATGTACTTGGTCTTATTGTAGCATGTTATGCCGTGTTTGGTTGATGTCCCTGGGAGGCCTGCTCTTATCTGAGGGGAAATGGATGGGGTGTGGATCTGGGGGAGAAGGGTAATGGCAGGGGAAGACTAGGGAGAAGGGAAAGAGGGGAAATTATGGTCAGGATGTAATATGCAAGAGAATAATAATAAGAATTTAAAAATGCACATATGCTATCTTTAAGTGGTATAATAAGGGTGAGACGTGGCTCAGTCAGTAAAGTGTTTGCCTTAGAAGCATGAGGACCTGAGTTCAATCCCCAGAACCTACATTAAAAAATAATAACAAAGCCAAGTAGAGTGGCAAGTGCTGGTAGTCTCAGCACTAGGGAGGCAGAGGCAAATAGAGCCTTAGGGTTTGCTGGCCACCAGCATAGCCAGTTCAGCAAGTTACTGACCAATGGGAAACCCAATCCCAAAGGAAGAAACGGATAGCATCAAGGATTGATCATCAAGGCTGTCCTCCAGCCTCACATGCGCATGTACATACAAGCACATCTATGGTGATATTTTATTTGTACTGAAATGTGATTTTATTTGTATGTTAATAAATAAAGTTGCCTGGGGGTCAGAGCTAATAGCAAGCTATAGCAGAGCCCGGCGTTGGTGGCACACACCTTTAATCCCAGCTCTTGGGAGGCAGAGCTAGGTGGATCTCTGTGTGTTCAAGGATACAGCCAGCGTGGGAGACACATGCCTTTAATCTCAATACCAACCATAGAAGACCTGGAGGTCTGTACAGACAGGCAGTGACAAGGAGGTAATGTGGTTGTGTTTACAACCAATGAGAAGGCAGAACAGAAACTCTATAAAAAAGACAGACACACAGGAAGTAGGTCTTTTTCGGAGAGGTACAGCGACAGTGAAGGGTAAAGTTTTTAGCTCTTAGCTATTGCTCTGACCTCTTGGCTTTCATCTCTGTATTGGCTCTGTGTTTCTTATTTAATAAGATGGTTACATCTACACACATCTCTATACGTGAACACACACACACACACACACACACACACACACACACACACACACACGTGCAATCAAAGATGAAGGGATAAACACAAATAATTACATATTTGCCTATTTTCTAACTTGTCTGTGATGGCTATTGTTTTCTTCATAAGAAAAAAAAAGACTCAATAAATGAAAACTGGCAAAAAGAAGCAACCCTGAGCTTGCTGAGAGGCCACACCAAAGCAGAGTGGCTCCTGCCAGGATCAGTATATTTTCTCTCAGTTCTGCATTAGTCATTGCGGGTGGACTGGAGCATGAAGCCTCATAAACGTCTGCCCTCTTCCACGGGTCAGCCCTGGACCCGGAACAATAGCACTGTCTCTCCACATGGGCAGAGGGTCTCAGAACGCACCCCACCATGTACTGTGGCCAAGAAGAGTGACAAGCCCCAGAAAACCCCCCCCGGACAGTTAGATTTTTCTCACTGCCTCCAAGTGCAGAGGTGTAGTAATGCCAGGCGCCACCACACAAGGATTCTGTGGCATGAAAATTGGGAAACAGCTCAGTCAATGTCACTCTGCCTAAGATCTTCTTGGAGCCAAAGGGAACGTGACTTCCGGGCAGTAATCAGTGTGCACACGTGTTCAGGAACACCATTCTCATGGCAGACTCCTTCCTACTAAGGAAAACGACAGCTTATTCCCCAGTGAGGACATACCAGGAAGACACCGAGCACTAAAACTTAGGAGTCACGAGGCCTCCATCAAAGCACTGGACAATAAGCTCTTTCACTCAAGCCAAAAGTTTTACCACTTGTTTGTGTGGAAACAGCAAAACTATGCAACATGTCCCTTGGCGCAAAGTGACCCGTTCACCACGCGAGATGCGGCGCCATTGGAATGTACAATACCCCATTGTTCAGAAACAGAATTTGAGCAAAAATATTAGGGAAGGAAGCAAGTAACCACTGAACAGATTTTGCTCAGTGTGAGAGTAAGGAAATATAGTTCATCTAATTCCTGGCATAGTTTAATCCATTTTTAATTTATTGTTTGAAAATTTCATACATGTTTATACTGTATTTTGATCATATCCACCTGCCTTGCCCCTCCCCCTGCCAGCTCCTCCCAACACATCACCCTCCCACATTCATAGCCTGGTTTTGTTTTGTTTTTTTTATAACCCACTGAGTCCAATTAGTGCTATCTATACGCCTATGGGCTTGGAGCATGGACAACCAACCAGTGGCCACACTCCCATAGAAAAGTGACTCTTGCTCCCCCCAGCAGCCACCAACTGCAACTAGGTCCTCACCTAGGTGTGGGGCCTCATAAGCTGTGGTGATATATTATGTACCCTAATAAAGCTTGCCTTGAGGATCAGAGGACAGAGCCAGCCACTAGATTAGACATAGAGGTCAGGCAGTGGTGGCACACACGTCTTTAATCCTATCACTCAGGAGGCAGAGATCCTCTGTGAGTTCAAGGCCACACAGGGAACAGAGCCAAGCAGTGGTGACACACACCTTTAATCCCAGTACTGGAAAGCACACATACCTTTAATCCCAGGAAGTGATGACAGGGCAGAGAAAGGTACATAAGGCATGAGGAAACAGGAACTAAAGCCGTTCAGCTGAGACCCATTAAGGGGAGGACTCAGAGGATTTCAGTCAGAGGATTCATGCAGTTGGTGAGGTAATAGGTGGTGGCTGTGGTCTGTTCTGCTTCTCTGATCTTTCAGCTTTCACCCTGATAACTGGCTCTGGGTTTTTTTATTAAAAGACCATCTAAGATTCAAACGACATCAGCCTCTCGCACATTCATACCAGAACGTTGACTGGTTTGATGTTGTGCAGGTAACTGTGCAGGCTGTGAGCTCATGCACACGGAAGCCATGTCGTATCCAGGAGACAGAACTTGATGGCTCTCTTCCCTAGCTG
>CABHPQ010151021.1:12500-40118 GCA_902168405.1 Peromyscus aztecus | reverse complement strand
ATCTATCTATCTATCTATCTATCTATCTATCTATCTATCTATCTATCATCTATCCATCCACCATCTATCATCTATCTATATCTGTATCTATCTATCTGTACATCCATCATCTATCATCTATCTATCTATTTATCTATCTATCCATTATCTATCTATTTAGTGTGTGTGTGTGTGTGTGTGTGCGCGCGCACGCGTGCATGCGTGTAGGCCACTGCATGTAGATGCCCTTGGAAATTAATCGATAATAGATGAGGACATCAGTTCCCTGGAGCTAGGGTCAGAGGAGGTTGTGAACCACCCAATATGGGTGTCAGGTACTCAAGAAGAGCATCAAGACTCTTAACAACTGAGCCCTCACGCCAGTCCTAGTGCTAAGATACTAAACCAAAAGCAATACCTCATCCCAGAAGGATACCAAATCCTTGAATGCCATCCTTAGTACTCAAATAATTGCAGTGTTGGTGACTAAACCTCTTTTATTTACATGCTTAGTGGTCTGCACAAAAGTTAAATGTATTTTTGAGAATGGGGATATACTGTCAAACATTTAAATGAAGATGCCATGACATTTGACATTCCTACTCCCCCCCAAAAAAGTATTTTTTATGTACATTGATGTTTTGCCTCTGTAAGGGTGTCAGGTCCCCTGAAATTGTAGTTACAGACAGTTGTGAGTCACCATGTGGGTATTGGGAATTGAACCCATTCCTCGGGAAGAGCAGTCAGTGTTCTTAACCTCTGAGCCATGTCTCCAGTCCAATGCAAAGTTTTAATTGGAGGAAATCAATAAGATCCTGATAACTGAGAATTTCAATTATGTAATTTCTTCAGCTAATAACTTAATTAATGCAATTCTCCTTTCTGCAACAGTAAAGAAAAATAAGCAGTTTTTCATGTGGCAGGAATATCACTGTACTATCCTTTCTTGGTCTTACCATTATGAACTTATCTCCAATTGCTATACTACCACTTTTGTAATAACTTGACAGCCTTGATATTTCACAGACGGAAAATATGAAAAAAAAAAAAAAACAAGGCAGAAATGGTACACAAGTTCAAAAGTCCTGAGTAAATTTCAGAAGCAGATGACTTTGATTCTGTGGCACTAGCTTTAGTTACTAAAGCAAATTTTCCTCAGGCCACAACTACAGTTTCATTGGACATTCCATATGACATGTCCCAACAACGGGAAATAAAGCTATAGATACAGATAAGCAAATTCAACAAGTGTAGCTTATGTTACTCTTCTATTTTTCTAATGCTGGAGATGTGCTTTTAGATTTCCTGTCTGTGTGTGACCAAACCAACACCACTCATTTGACAAGGTGACACCTGATACAACTCTGAATTCAGCATTTATTTCCTGGGCATCTACAGCAACAGATTGCCTCACATTAAAAACTCTGTGGTTTAATGTGAATGAAGTGAGTTCCCTCACCATGCCAAGGGAAAGAATTTTTAAAAAATGAAAATTACTGACTCAAAATAGAGTTGTTTGACTGTGTTATCCTCTCCTGAGAACCTGAACATAGCAATGTGCTCCCTTTTAATTTCAGCTTATGAAAGTCAGCGTTCATGGGAATTTGATATAGCTGGGAGCATAGCTCTGTGGAACAGCACTACCTCCTCTGTCTAGCTGCCACTTGTTCATCTGCCTACCCTTCATAGGTGATGAGACTAAAATGCATGCCACAATTCACTGGTGCCTCTGTTAGGACACTTTTGGAGTCTTCCCAGATAATCCAAGATGAATTTGTATCTTCTCTCCTTGACCCCTTGCCAAATAAAGTGGTCTTTCCTACTAGGAATTAGGAGCTGCCATCTTTGAAGACATTGCTCGACCTACTGTGTGCCACTTCTTTCACTGAGTGAAACACAGTAACATACATTGAAACATAAATGTGGCTGACGGCTCTGTCTGAATTCCACCAGTTCCCTCCATACTCACTCTCTACCACCCCTTTTGTTCTGTACTCCAGGAAACACGACAGAGCTCCCTTTGGCTTATGCTTAGGTTTACCCTACAGGGTGGGACTTGAGTAAGAGAAGAATGAAAGAAGATTTGTAAGGTTAAAAGTGCTTGCTTTATGGCCTTAATTTCTAATGCCTTCACCAGAGTTTTCTGCATCCCCTTACCAAAATTTATAGCTTCTAGTAAATGTTCGTTGTTATATACTCTACTTCTTGAAGCTTCTTTTTCTAGTGATTTAATTTTAGTGTGTTTGTGTGTGTGTGTGTGTGTGTGTGTGTGTGTGTATGTGTGTGTGTACACGCACCTGTGCGTGTGTGTGAATGCCACATGTATGGAGGGGCAGTAGTTGGATCTTTTGGAGCTAAAATTACAGATGGTTGTGAATTGCCCAGACTGGGTTTTGGGAACTAAACTTGGTTCCCCTGAAGAGCAGCAAGCACTTTTAATTGCTGAGCCATCTTTCCAGCTCCCCAAATTTCTTTTACAATTTTACTCCTACTCACTTAAGCCTCACAGAGGTGATAGAGGAGTAGTATACTGCAGATGTTTAAGCGAAAGATGTCCAGCAACAGAATGTACAAAGAGGCAAAGGTAGAAATGTTGCCTACCAATTCTATGGTATGAATGATATGTATGACACAACTTACAAATAATAATAATAATAATATATGTAATACAATAAATTCCTTAGCACCAGTTAATTTTCACAGAGTAATTTTGTTGAAGTTTGCTGAGATCTTACAATTGACAAACATGTATAAATCCGATGGGTATTTCAGTTGATTTTTTTCATTTATGTTAATACTTAAGATGAAAGTGAAACAAAGATGATGAATTTTGTAAGGCATTTGTAAATGATATGAGTGAATAGGACAATAGCTTTAGACTATTAGACAAATGCATTACCAAATTTTAAAGTTATTTTCACAATGTAAGGTCTATAGTCACCAATCTTTCAAGTATAACCCTTATTATCAAAACTACCCTAGCATTAATTTCATGACTTCATTAAATCAACAAAAATATACAACAAACCATGAGTCATGCATTCACAGATTTCTGTGATGTAAATACTCCTCCCATGGCAAACTTTAAACTATCAATGTGATATAAACAAATACCAAGTGAGAAAAAGATTAATAGCACTTGTATAACTTTTCTGTCATCTAGTTCTGAGATCCATGTCTCATAAACTTATATATCCACAAAATATTTACAAATATAGGCTATATATGTGTATGCATTATTTAGAAGTATAATTATTTAATAAGTTTAGAAATTTAATTCTTAATAATGAATGAATTAGACAAGTGACTTGCATCTTCCAAAAATTTCATTGTAAACCTGTACAAGCCTGCAACAGCACATTACTGTAGAATATACCTTCCCTGTTGCGTTTTTCAGGGTACTATATTACTATTTGTGATACTCTAAATCCTGCCCACCAGCTTGTAAGCCAAAACTGCACAAATTAAACTCTCCTCAAAGTATTTCAATAGACTGGATCATCATTTCTCTGACCAGGGTCCTAGTGAATGTAAGTGTATGGCACTGAAGTCAAAGAAGTGAACAATGATCCTACAGAGCAAGGAGAAAAGAACAAGTAGAAATTTGAGGCTACTAAATTTGGACAATCAGAAGGAAAAGAAAAGATAATAAAGCAGATTGAGAAGTGATAGTCCATGAAATAGAAAGGAAAACAGAAGGATGTGGTGCCCTGGGCCAAAAAGATAATCTTATCAGGAAGGAAACAATGTAGACACTGCCTGATGATTACAGGTCACATGCCATAAAGGACTACTGTCTTGGTCAGATAAAGGCTTTGGATAATTTTGATAAGTAAATTCTTGTTAAAATGATGAGGTCATAGTGACTGAGAAAAGAAAGAAGAGATCAGAGAACTATGAAAAGGTCACATGATCAGTTTTGCAATTAATTTGAGGGACTTTAACTAATGTGTAGATGGAACTGAGCAAACTATCCCAGCAAACAGAAAAACAAAGAAAACTCTAGGGAGAACCACATACATGATTGTGGGAACTGTGGTAATATATTGTGCACCCCAATAAAACTTATCTGGGGATCAGAGGACAGAAACCAGCCACTAGATTAGACATAGAGGCCAGACAGTGATGGCACACACCCTTAATCTTATCACTCAGGAGACAGAGATCCCAGACAATCCCTGTGAGTTCAAGGCCACACTGGGAACAGAGCGAGCATGGTGGAAGACACCTTTTAGATCTCATGCCTTTGTTTGGGAAGCACGCATGCCTTTAATCCCAGGAAGTAAGATGGCAGGGCAGAAAAAGTTATCTAAGCTGTGAAGAAACAGGAACTCATTCTCTTGAGGCTAAGGATTTCATAGAGGTAAGAACATGGCTAGCTTGTTTTGTTTCTCTGATTTTTCAGCTTTCAACCCAATATCTGACTCTTTTTTTTAATTAATAAGACCTTTTAAGATTTATATTATATCTGGCAACCCAATGCTTGTAGCATGAATTCACTAAAATGCCTCTTGTGGCCTTGTAGGCCCCTGACTCAGGCCAGAGCTGCATGAGGCCAGAGTCTCCACCCCACCTGGGTGGGAGTCTCTATGCTGCTGGCTAAGTTTCTGTTGCAGCCTCTCTGCAGCAAACTCCCCAAGATCAAGCTCTAAACATTCCAGAATCAGCTGCTTTCACATGTTCCCCAGTGCAGGAACCTGGTTTTTTGGCTTCTTTTCTCTCCTGGTGGGTTCTGGCTCTCCCTGGATCTCCATCTCAGGCTGCTACCACACTAAGTAACTGCCTTGAAACCCACTGTTCTATGCAGTCAGCAGAATTGGTGAGCCAATTAAGATATCTAAAAGGGAAAAATTAGTTAAAAGAGAATTTTTCCCACACTAAAAAATGGGAAACATTTTTACAACAGAGGGTGTTTGTTCTCTGTTTGATAACACATTAGGCAGTCTGAAAGTGGAACAATTAAATGAAAGGATAGCTAATTTTGATGGGATTTACATAATGTCAATTACAAATATTATTTGTTTGATTACTTTTATTTTATCAGTAAAGGAGTTGTTTAATATGAATGCCAAGATAAAAATTTTAGAAAAACTTGTTAAAGCAAACCAGAAAGAAATTCAGACCCAGACCAAAGAATTTAAAGGTGAACCTATCTCAGCATTGCATTATACGGTTACAGAGAAACAGCTTAAGGCTTTCAAACAGCCAACCTTAATCTATCCAGTAACCTTACAGGAACTGCCCAATGTTCAAGACTGTGTATGAACTGATTGGACTTCAGTGCAAATGTTAGATTTGAGGAGATTCAAGGAAGCTATAGTCTCATATGATATGCATTCTCTGCAAAGTAGATGTTAAACTCGTGATCACTTTGTAATAGAATTATCCCTCAAGACTGGAGATTTGATTACAGCTGTCTTAGAGGCTGGATATCAGTTACAATGGAGAACTTGGTGGAAAGACGAGGTTAAGACAATTGAACAACTATGTAGGGCTAGAGGTCTGGAAATTTCCCAAGATAAACTTCTTGGAGAAGGTGATTATGCTGATATAAAAAGACAGTCTTTATCTGATGATCACACTCTAATTTTATGCTCAATGGCACCATGAATGCTCCCTGAGAGGCCTCTCGCAGGTCCCCATGTGAAATTCAGTTTAGTCCTTTCCTGACATCATAGAAGAAACCCCTTCCCAGAGCAATTAAATAACCAAGTGCATATTTTTAAAAAAGTACTGCTTGGGGTGATAGAACAGCTATAGCAAAGAGAACAAAAAAATCAGGAGAAACAATAAAATGAATTTTTTGGCCATCTTCTATAAATGAACAAAGACCAAAATTAAAAATATGAATAAATGATGTTCTCATTGAAGGTCTTGTAGACACAAGTGTGGACATAACAATAATTGCACCAGAATCTTGACATCCAAATTGGCCTCCTCAGGAGGTAAATGTTCAGCTGTTAGGGACTGGAACATTATCTCAAATAAAGCAGAGCGCAAGATGGCTTGAATGTATAGGTCCAGAAGGACAGAGAGGAAAATTAAAGTCATATGTGGCTAATATAGCTGTGAATTTATGGGGATGTGATCCATTACAACAATGGAATACCCAGATTAACATTCCTCCAACCTTAGAAACCAACCATAAAATAACACGTTTCTGAGAGAAATATTAGAAGGTACTATGGAGAATAGTCACTGACCATCCAGATTGTAAAAGAACAGGGCACAACAGCTGCTGATCGTTCAAAGACACCAACAGCCCTACCTTTAAAATGGTTAACAGACAAGCCTGTATGGGTTCAGCAATGGCCTTTAACAACAGAAAAACTACAGGCTTTAGAAGAGCTGCTTCAAGAGCTCTTTGTATATTCAAGAATCAACCAGCCCTTGGAAATCTCCTGTATTTGTTATTGAAAAGAAATCTGGTAAGTGGAGAATGATAACAGATATAAGAGCAATTAACAAGATAATTCAGCCAATGGGTTCTCTACAATCTAGAATTCCTTTGCCTAATCTGTTACCTAAAGGATGGCCTCTTATGATTTAAAAACTGTTTCTTCTCAATACCCTTACAAAATAAAAAAGACAGAGAAAAATTTCCCTTCACAGTGCCTACTTATAATAATGCCAAGCTCAAGAGATATCATGGGAAGGTTCTCCCAATAGGAACATTAAATAGCCCAACTCCGTGCTAATATTTTGTATGACAGCTATTGGAAGTAATATGTAAACAAATTCCTAAATCTATAATTTGTAATGGACAATATTTTACTAGCTGATTCAAATACAGATACATTAGAAAGAATGTCTGAAGAAGTAAAGAAAATTTTGCCCTGTTGGGGATTACAAATTGCTCCTGAAAAAGTACAAAGAGGAGATTCTATTAAATATTTAGGATATAAAATAGATCTAAAAAAGTTAGACCCCAAAAGGTGCAAATTAGGAGAGATCGATTATGGACTCTTAATGAATTTCAAAGATTATTGGGAGACATTTCCTATCTATGGACCTCTATTGATGTAAAAAATGATGAACTGAGTAATTTGTTCAAAACCTTAGAGGGTGACAAGGACTTAAATAGTCCATGAGAATTATCAGCTGAAGCTGAGAAAGAATTAGCTGTGGTGGGAAAAAAAATACAGGATGCACATGTGGATCGTGGATCCAAATTTTGATTGCATTTTGGTTATTTTACACTCTAAGCATTCTCCTACAGGAATTTTAATACAGAGAGAAGATATTATATTGGAATGGATATTTCTACCAAATAAACAGAGTAAAAAACAAAAAAACGTATGTGGAAAAGATCTCTTGAGTTGATTTTAAAAGAAAAAATGAGACTTTGTCAATTAGCAAAAATAGATCCAGCAGAAATTGTGGTACCTTTAACTAAAGTTGAAAATGACAAATTATGAGCAGAAAGTGAATCTTGGCAAAGAGCCTGCAGTAATTTTTTGGGAGAGATTAACAACAAATATCCCAAAACAATAGAACTCAACTTATAAAGAGAGCTAACTGGGTCCTGCCTCACATTGTACAGGAAACACCAATATCTGGAACCCCTACATTTTATACAGACACAAACAAACAAGGAAAGGCAGGTTACAAGTCAGAAAATTTAAGGAAAGTGGTTCAAAGTCTTTATAATTCTGTCCAAAATTCGGAATTATATGCTATTCTGATGGTATTAATGGATTTTTCAGAACCCCTCAACATAGTTACTGACTCTCAGTGTGCTAAAAAAGTGGTCTTACATATTAAAACTGTAGAATCTTTCCCTGATGAATCAGAATTAACTTCATTATTTATTCATTTACAAGAAATAATCAGGAATAGAAATCATCCCTTATATATAACTCACATCCAATCCCATATGGGTCTGCCAGGCCCTCTATCACAAGAAAATGATGAGATCAATCACCTATTGATAGGAAATGTGCTGGAGGCCTCAGAGTTTCATAAAAAGCATCATGTCAATAGTAAGGGTTTAAAAAAGGATTTTTCTATAACCTGACCACAAGTCAAGGAAATTATAAAGAAATGTCCTACTTGTTCTTTTTACAAACTCCACTACCAGTAGGATGTAACCCAAAGGGAATTCAGAGGAATGAAATCTTGCAGATGGATGTATTTCCTTTTGTAGAATTTGGAAAATTGAAATATGTATACCACACCATTGATACCTATTCAGGATTTCAATGGGCAAGTGCTCTGAGTTCCAAAAAGGTTAATTCTGTAATCACACATTTGCTAGAAGTGATGGCCAGCATGGGTATACCTGCACAAATTAAAACTGATAATGCTCCAGCATATGTCTCTGGTAAAATGAAACAGCTTTTTGCTTATTACAATATAAAGCATATTATAGGTATACCACATAATCCTACAGGCCAAGCAGTCATAGAAAGATCAAATAAAACTCTAAAGGATATGCCAAATAAATAGAAAAGGGCAATTAAAAAAATCCAGAAATAGATTACATAATGCTCTATTAACTTTAAATTTTCTCAGTGCTAATAAGAAACAACAGTTGCAGAGAGATATTGGATAATAGAAAAAACTACAGAATTAAATCAGCCTATATACTTTAAAGATGCACTGACCTCAGAATGGAAACCAGGATATGTATTAAGTTGGGGACAAGGATTTGCTTTTGTTTTTACAGGAGAAGAAAAGCTATGAATACTATTAAAATTGATAAAGGTTCAATTTGAACAAGAGAGACCTCTTAATTAGAAGAATTGATAGTTCATCAACCAACATGACCATTCAATTTAAACTAACATATACTGTTAACAAATGCTTTTCATTCTATCAGATCTAACTTGCCAAAAGGGAATCTCCCCAAAGTTAGGGTTAGGAAAGGTTTTTGTTTTTGTCTTTGAGGAGAATGAAGGCTAAGGAATCTGAAGAACACTGGACAAATGAGACATCTGAAGAAAAAGGACAAATCATCCAGAAATGTCCCAAGAAAAAGAGTAAATTGGCCTACTGATATACCACATATAAAATTTCATAAGTGTTTCTAAATATTTGTTTTTGCTGTTCTCTATAGACATATAACATCTATAGACATATAACATATAAGTTTTTATGTAGTCCCAGTTTAATTAAAAATTAAAGCTGGCTTTGGAGTTGGAACCTGGCTCTTTCCTTCTCTAAACCCAAGCATGCTTGTTAATAGAAAATGCAAAATCTTTGTTTTATGTCAGAAGAGCCACCTGATATGGGACAGAAGAAAACCCAAAGTTGAGGTACTATTCTATTGTCACTAGATAGATAGATAGATAGATAGATAGATAGATAGATAGATAGATAGTATTTATATATGTATATATAATAATAGTATTTTAAATATATATACTAAACTTTTGTCATGATATTAATGGTCATACAGAATACTAACTAATTTTAGAAAAAGGTTTCATCTAGTTTCCTGTACATGATTTTGGGCTTGAATCTCAATCATTTTTCTGCAGGGAACCATGACTATGCCTAACAGTGACTTTGAAGTCTCCAAAAAGATGATGGGACCCCACAATGATGATTCCATCAGGACAATGATAACACCACTAAACGATAAACACCATCCAAAGATCAGCTTTGGACTGCAAACTCCTTGGAATAATTTCAAGATTATTAATCTCTGCTAGCTGAGATTATGCAGCCTCACAGACTACTCAAGCAAGGACTTGAATCAAGCCCTGCACTTTCCCATTATGCAGAGACTGGACAACAAATGATACAGCTAACTCTCCCAGGACTTGACAATTAACCCAAAAATTTTTCTTTTCAGGATCCGCTAAAGATGCCTTCATCCCCAGACAGCAGGAAATAATTTTAACAACATGACACCCACATTCCCAAGAGGTGGGGTGGGTATTTTTTGGTCATTCAATGGGTTATGAATAATTGTCATTGTTTAAGATGGTTGGTTACAAGTTGATAATTGTTAATGGTCAGGGAAAAATGCTAAACTAAGGGGATTATATTCAGGGTTCTTATTTTAAAAAATAAAAGAAAAAGAAAAAATGAGGATACAGATATAAGAGGTAGATTATTAAATCTACTCTAAAAATATATACATATAAGATAAAGGGTAGATTATTGAATCTACTCTGAAAAAAGATACAGAAATGATAAGATAAAGGGTAGACTATTGAATCTATGCTGAAAAGAAAAAAGGGGAGGGAGGATATAGATAAGATAAAAAGGTAGATTATTGAATCTACTTTTAAAAAACAACTACTAGTTTTAAATATTTTTACATTGGATTGGAATTTTGTATATTCTATACACATTATGTATATTGATACAAATTTGAGATTAGATTTATTACAAAATACTGTACATACATTTCTAATCTTGTTCAAGGTATTGTACCTATACAGTTCATTTAACAATGTAATGAAAATTGCTAGTCCTTGAAAGTTATTATTACCAACTAATTAGAATATAAGAAATGAAAGTTAATAGTCATTACAATCAAACATGTAGTCAGATTAGGTACATTTTCAAGGTCAAACATATATTTTAGATGGACAGGTCATCTTCAAACACTTCAGAGATCTACAGAATACGGCATTTAAAATGTGTTAATAATATAGATTCTTTTTTTAATGGCAGTGAGACATGTCTGCTCCTGGCAGCACCAATATACTTCAGAGAAGATGATGGGCATTGAAGAAACTCCATATGGAGTTTACTTTCTTTGTGGCAAGTTAGCTACTGGGCAAGAAAGTGTCCTTACATCAACTGCTGACAGTATGCTGTACAAAATGTATAAGCAGGACACAAAAGAAAGGACTGCTGAACCTTGCCAAGACAAAGTAGGACGGTCTTTCAGAAAATCCTGCTTCACAGATGAGTCTGTCAGATACGTTAGGCCTGTAGACCAAGGATGGATGCCTCAACATTGCAGAGAAATCTTGGGTAACTGTCCAGGCAGACAGCTGTTTCTGTCATTTTTCACATCTTTTGGAAGTTACTTGTTTGTACCTCCTGCTTATTCAGTTAATATTATTTCCTTCTTGGGTCTCTGAGGGAGTTGAAGATTAGATAGTTACAGATTTCCTTGTTAACAAATTCAGAAAAGAAACTCACTGAAAGGTGTAAAGTATGTAAGATTGAAAGACATCAAAAGATAGTTTTCAGTTGGTAATACAAGTTAGGATAAAAAGTGAATTAGGTACATTTTGGACTCACCAAAATAGGCTAAATAATGGAGGTTTTTTTTGTCTGAATCTGTCAAGTGTTAATGGACTAGACATTGTTAATATAATTCTTGATTGTATATATTGTATATCCTTATTGTACTTATTGTATATAGTTTTTCTTATATTAGTTATAACCTTCTTTTATTATTTTAGACAAAAAATGGGAAATGTGGTGATATATTGTGCACCCCAATAAAACTTATCTGGGGATCAAAGGACAGAGCCAGTCACTAGATTAGATATAGAGGCCAGACAGTGGTGGCCCACTGTAGCTAGAGTTTTCCTGCCTGGCCCACAGTCAGGATAAATCTCTTTCACCTGCCAGTCCCACAGCCGCTCAGACCCAACCAAGTAAACACAGAGACTTGCATTGCTTACAAACTGTATGGCCGTGGCAGGCTTCTTGCTAACTGTCCTTATATCTTATATCAATCCATTTCTATAAATCTATACCTTGCCACATGGCTCGTGGCTTACCGGCATCTTTACAAGCTGCTTGTCCTGGTGGCGGCTGGTAGAGCCTCCCTCTGCCTTCCTGTTCTTTTTATTCTCTCTGTTAGTCCCGCCTACACTTCCTGCCTAGCCACAGGCCAATCAGTGTTTTATTAGCAACACATTTGCATACAGAACATCCCACAGCAGCCCACACCCTTCTAATCCTATCACTCAGGAGACAGAGATCCGTCTGGATCTCATTGAGTTCAAGGCCACACTGGGAACAGAGCGAGCATGGTGGTAGACACCTTTAATCCCAGCACTTAAGATCTCACGCCTTTGTTTGGGAAGCACACATGCCTTTAATCCCAGGAAGTAAGATGGCAGGGCAGAAAAAAAAAAGTATATAAGGACTGAGGAAACAAGAACTCACTCTCTTGAGGCTAAGGATTTCATAGAGGAAAGAACATGGCTGGCTTGTTTTGTTTCTCTGATCTTTCAGTTTTCACCCCAATATCTGGCTCCAGTTTTTTTTTTTAATTAATAAGACCTTTTAAGATTCTTGTTACAGGGAACACAATGTAGTTTTATTTTAACTGCCATTTTTTCAAGGAAATATTGATGACATTATCTGACAATGTAAGAAAATTATAATGTTTAAAGGATTGAAAAGAGATAAAATAATTGCCATAGTTTATTATTTTGTTTAGGGGGAAGAAAGTGAACAGGAAAAGTTAACAGAATTGGAAAGAAAACATAAAGATGTTTAATAAATCTCCAAGCTTAGGAACTTGCTTAGTACTTACCACCTTTGAAGAGATTCATTTACTTATTCACAAATATTTACTACATGCCTACCGGATGTTAAGTATTGCTTTAGACATCACAGGCAGCATTTGCCCAAACAAAGTCTTCCCCTGGAAAAAAAATCCCTTTGCCTGCTCATTGATTGATTAGAGCAGGCATTAGTGGACTTCAGTCTACAGACAGGTAGAGCTATAGAAGTTCTGAGCCAGGAGCTCTCTGTTGTGACTATGGGACAATCAACAGATCACAAAAGAAGCCAAAGACAATACATAATAAAAGAACACACTAGACTGTGTTGCAAAAACATGCTAGAGAGCTGGGGATGTAGTTCAATTGTACAGCATTTGCCTGGCATAATCAGTGTCCTGGGGTTGGATGACCAGAACCACAAACAAAAATAAAACAAAAGAAAATGAAACAAAACCAGAAATTTGACACGTCATACAGATCCCTTCATATGAGAGCATTCTCCACAGGTACACTTAAAACAAAATAAAACAAAAAATACCCACCAAATATGATCAATTGAGGGAGCCATTGAGGAGACTGCAACAGCTGAATAGTGATACAGAATGAAAGGGAAATATTGTCTAGAACCAGGAATACTAAAGTAAGAAAAGATAGGAAAAGGGAAATGGTGACAAGGATGGAAAATGAGCAATTAGAGATATATAGTGTCTGTGTTTATTATGCAGCTCAAAACCTGGAGAATCAAAGGATGAAGGGATGACTATGATATGTTCTATATTTAAAATAATATGTAATAAATGTTATTTATTTAATTAATTATATAATTCTAATTTTTAAATTTAAATGCATTGTGGTGATATATTATGTACCCTAATAAACTTATCTGGGGATCAGAGGATAGAGCCAGCCACTAGATTAGACATAGAGGCCAGAGAGTGGTGGCATACACCCTTAACCCTATCACTTGGGAGGCAGAGATTCATCTGGATCTCATTGAGTTCAAGGTCACACTGGGAACAGAGTCAAGCAGTGGTAGCATATGCCTTTAATCCCAGCACTTGAGATCTTATTCCTTTGCTTAGAAAGCATACATGTCTTTCATTCCAGGAAGTGACATGGCTGGGTAGAGAATGGTCTATAAGGCGTGAGGAGACAGGAACTAAGTAGCAGTTCAACCAAGACCCTCAGGGGTGAGACCTTAGAGGCTTTCAGTCTGAGGATTTTTGGAAACAGGATTGGCTGAGGAGTTAGTGAGGTGAGGTTGGCTATGGCTTGTTCTGTTTCTCTGATCTTTCAGCTTTCACCCCAATATCTGTCTCTGGGTTTTTTATTATAGGACCCTTTAAGATTCAAGTTACAATGCATTTATTTAAATCAAACATCAGAGGAGTCAGGCCTTTTCTAGCTTTGTTTTTTATGGATAAACCAACAAATTTCTTTCTATCAGCACAATGTCTGCTTCCGCAATTTATTCATGCTTATCAGAATTAACTATTTTTGTAGATGTCATATAAATAAGTGATCTCTCCATAAGATTACAACGTGTTCTGTTGGAATTCAATAATGACATGCTCACAGGATTATTCCTTTATCTCCAGAAATTATGGGAAGAGGGAGTGCATTGAGATGGCACTGTAGGCAAAGGTACTTGCTACCAAACCTGACCACCAGAGTTGGAAGTCTGGGGCCAGATGGTAGAAGGTTAACGACCAACTCCCTCAAGCTGTCCTCTGACCTCCACTCAAAGGCTGTGGCACTTGAGTGAGAGAGAAAACACACATGTGTACACACACACACACACACACACACACACACACACACACATACTAACACACACAAAGTAAGTAAGTAAATAAGTAAATAAAAGAGAAATTTTGGATGATTGTTAGGAGACTGAAAAGTCAGTATATGTATAAACTCATCAAAATGAAAATGTTATGTGAAATACCACTGCTTCTTACATTCCAGTGAACTTTCTCACTTTTCACACCATTGTATTGTCAAATAATATACAAGGGGTTTATGGATTTAAAAACAAAAAGCACGATGAAAGCAGAAGTCAAAAGCATAGATGAAACAAAAGTTATACAAGATCCATATTACAAGTAGTACTTGTGTCATATAATATCAGTTTTATTTACCTATTATACAATTATACATATTGTCCAGGAAGTATCATGTTTATAAATATACATGCAAGAGCTTGCATTTTTGATGTTAAGCATGCTTTAGTGCTCCTTAATTTCTTGTCCCTAAATATAGGTTTCTGCTTGTTAGCTGCCTCTAAACATGCTAGCCCATGTGACCTTTACCATAATTTACCTTTACTCTCACCAACTCAGTAGTCCCCAGTTTCAAAATCCTCTTTTGTACTACACATTTAAATCTTTGAACTGGAATATTCAATAAACTGTGGAATGACTTTGAGCTCTGACTTTTGAGCTTGGTAACCTTGAACCTCTCATAAATTGGGGGAAACCTCTAAAACAGCCAAAACAAAGCTCCTGATTTTCTAAATATAACATTTGCTTGACTCCCTGGCTTACCTGTGAACTCTCTTGTTTTTCCTTGACTGCTTTGCCATTATCATTTGAAGTTCACCTTTTCTTTACTCAGTCGGAAATCATGTTTCAACAGATTAAAGACAAAACAGCGTTTTCTTTTAATTTAATCTAAGAATGTCTTTAAATTATGTTTTGAAAAGTGTGTGTGTGTGTGTGTGTGTGTGTGTGAAAATTCTGCCCAAATGATGATCAAGGATAATGAGTTCTCCTTTTAACTGTGTATCTTCCCATTTCACTCCATTTGACAATAAAAGGAATGTCATTTGAATACCGGCCTCACTGTTGTAGTTTAATTCTGTCTCATCAATCTTTATTTTTATTTCCAGGTTTTCAAACTCATACTTTTATAGTGAAATTAATGAAATCATGAAACAGAAATCATGAAAAATGCAAAAAACAAAGAGGGTCTGCAGTTCCTTAAACTGAAGCCCCAAGAGGGTTAGCTATACTGGTTCTTGTGCATTGACACAGTATCTCCATATGCACGTAAACACATGCATTGCATAATTTTATGTTTCTGTACTTAATGTGGCACAAATGATTACTAAGTGATTGATGAATGGATAGGTGATCAATTAGTAGATAAACATAGTACTTAAGAATGTTTAAGAAGGGGCTGGAAATATGGCTCAGCAGTTAAGAGCTGTGGCTGCTCTTCCAGAGGACCTGGGTTCAATTCCCAGCAACCACATGGCAGCTCACAACTGTCTGTAACCCTCACACAGACACACATGCAGGCAAAACACCAATGCACATAAAACACATAAATACAAAATTTTTAAAAAATGAAAAAAAGAGATGTTTAGGTACAGGCTGCCATATTGTGTTGAATTCTAGTGATTGGGAAAAATTCCTTTTGAAGTTTTTATAAAAAAAATTTTAATATCCACGTAAAAATTAGTTTACAGAAGGAGGCAGCTGATAACATGTATTATTTTTCCCTTCTCAAAAAGATTGCTGTTAAGTACTTTGTGCTTAATATTTATCAACTATTCAAGTAGATTCAAGATGTAAATGAAAAAACACAACCATAATAAGAGAAATACAGATAATTATTTCATTAAATCATCTTAGAATTTTAGCATGTCATTTACTGCCTTTCTCTAAATAGACCAATCTAATATTATATAATTCTGAGTATAGATATACTGCCTTCTACAGAAGCACTTACTGTAATGAGACATGAGCATGAAATGCACTAATGCTGTATTTTTGTCAGTTATGAACAGATTATAGTTGTTTGGTATATAATATTGAATACATTTTTAAGGATATATGTATATATGTATGACTCAAAACATTAATTTTGAAGTGGTAAGTTTCTGTAAGTGCCCGTGAATTCATAATGTACTGGGTGCCTTGCAACCAAATATATATTCAGTTCCCAGCATTATTGGTGTTTCCAATTTCAATAACTATAATATTACCACCTTTGGACTTTTATGGCATCTTTCATCCGTGGATCTTAAAGGGCTTTACAAACATTAATTCACACAGCATTCTTGTGAGGTACAGAAATATCATTAACCCCATATTACAGATGAGGAAACAACCAGGGAAAGGTTAATAATACGTGTGCTACTTTGTACTTGTGCGATGCCTTTGATTCAGCCATCTCTAAGTACACCGGAAGCTTCATAATGCAGAATGGATGTAAGACAGACTTAGATATTAACTCATGGCAGAATTTTACTCTCTATTATGAATTTTCTAGAAACTATCTCTATAGAACAGATTAATAATATAAAAATGCTTTTATTCACGTAGTTTTTCAGTTGTAATTGGAAATCATGAATTAAGCTTATCTTTAATTGTCTCTTTAGTTTTAAAGTGTGAATGCTTGATTACGCTTCATAATACAGACTACATACAAATACATAAATTTTTTTAAAAAGTCTCAAAATTCATATAATACACAGTTATATAAATATCAGGTTCCTTGTGGTTTCTTTTTTATGTGTCAGTAGTTGGTTGTATTGAAAAACAATTAGAAGAGTTTTAAAAAATATTTTATTTTCATAATTTTCATCCTTTTAGAACCGAGTCCAGCTCTGTGGCTCTGGATGGCCTGGAACTTGCTATGCAGACCAAGTTAACTTCTAATTCAGAGGCCAGCCTTCTTCTGCTGGGATTAAAGACACATACCATTACACCAAGCTTATTTGTTAATTTTCCGTCTTTTTCTCCCATTATGCATGGTTTAGTCTATGGTGATATTTTCTTTTGTACTAAAATGTTATTTGTCTGTTAATAAATAAAGTTACCTGGGGGTCAGAGCTATTAGCAAGCCATAGGAAAGCAGGGCAGTGGTGGCGTATGCTTGTAATCACAGCACTTGGTAGGCAGAGCTAGGTAAGTCTCTGTGTGTTCAGGGATATAGCCAGTATTGGATACACATGCCTTTAATCTCAATACCAATCATAGATAACCTGGAGGTCTATACAGACAGGCCGTGATGAGGCGGTCATGTGGTTGGGTTTACAACCAATGAGAAGGCAGAACAGAAATTCTATATAAGGACTTTAACACAGGAAGTAGCTCTGGTTCGGAGAGGTAGGACTACCGCAGGAGGAAGGGTAAGGTTTTAGCTCTTAGCTCTGACCTCTTGGCTTTCTTCCTTGCATTGGTTCTGTGTTTTTTATTTAATAAAATGGTTGGTTACATCTACATTAGTCCTCAGAACTCACACAGCTGCACCAAAAGTCACTATGACTTTAATGAACAGGAGCTGCAGCCTGGAGTCATCAACAACCAGACTTCCTCCATCATAGATCTCTCTCCTTCAAGCAAGAGCATGTTTCTAATTCAGAGGCCAGCCTTTCTCAGTCTTTCACTGTTATAATTTACTAAGGGAATCTGGAATATTGTTTTCTGCTTGCCAACAACTTAGAAAGACTGTCTACACCTTTTTTGTCCTGGAAGGCTAAACATAGCGCATTGTACACAGGGAAGACAATGGTATACAAGAAGGGCTGATTTAAAAGAGCTTGGAGTCTGGTGGTGTACAAACACATGGGACATGAGATTATACCTGCATCAATTACAAGGCAATGAAAAACCTCTGAGAATGAGTCAAATCTATAGTTATTCTGCAGGCTGGCAGCACGGTTGTCACATGAGGGGTAAGACCTGGATTTTTACATTGACTGTAGCAGCAGATCAAGAGAAAAGAAAATGCCTTGATTGCTTGATTACTGTTGACAGATCCTGACACCTGGGATCCTCGGAGTATGGACCCGCTTGGGTTGGTGCCAGGACAGGCTTTATTTAAGTGCCAGGGAGAGTCTTGAAGGGAGACTTGTTAGCATGGATGTTTGAAAGCTCGAGTAACTAGTAGAAGAGAAAGAGGGGAACTTTTACTTTCTTCAGGATACACAGGGCCCTGTGGGCAGCTCTCACCCCAGTTTTCTGAGTTAAGCTACTGCACAGTGTTCAATTGCTGCTCTCTGCAAAACCTTTCCCTAAATCATTATTTCTTGTCTTCCTTTTCAACCCAATCCAGCAATGAGTTAGAACTTCTCTATGGTGATATTTTATTTGTGCTGAAATGTGATTTGATTTGTATGTTAATAAAGTTGCCTGGAGGTCAAAGCAAAGAGCAAGCCATTAAGCAGAAGTCTGGTAGTGGTAGCACATGCCCTTAATCTGATCACATGGCAGGCAGAATCTCTGTGTGGTCAAGGACACAGCCAGCATGGTGACACATGCCTTTAATCTCAGTACCAACCATAGAGATCTGGAGGTCTGTATAGACAGGCAGTGATGAGGAAGTCATGTGGTTGGGTGTACAGCCAATGAGAAGGCAGAGCAGAAAGGCAATAAAAAGACAGGACACAGGAAGAAGGTCTCTCTCAGGGGAAGGACAGCAGTGAGTGGTAAGATAAGGTGGTCTTAGCTCTTGGCTACTTCTCAAGCTCTTGGCTTTTAACTCTTTATTTGGCTCTATGTTTCTTATTTAATAAGACTGTTTAGAATTACATCTACACTTCTCCTACATGGAGAAGTATTGTTATCAACAGAGTAAAGGGGCTTCTGACACACATTTGTAGTACTAATGCAATTTTGATACAGAACGACCTACTTTATCCCAGCTGTAGAGAATAGTATTTGTGGTGATATGTGACTGCATATGTGTCTGAGAAGAACATCATTCCTAATGTGTTTCACAGGCAAGTGGCAAGAATATCTCTACTGGGATAACCAGAGTTTTACAAATGAGCACAGACATTTTAAATGCAATGCTTGTTTGCAATGAATTAAGTAGAGAGCCATATTTGTTTCTAAGGACAGCTCCCCAATATCGCCTTGATGTCATCGGCAGGCTGAGCTGGTTTTAGAGTGATAGAAGTTAAGCCTTGGTCTCCCCTTATGGGATTTCAAGAACACATTAAGTAGGCAAAAGTGAGATTGATGAATAGGCCAAAGTCGTGCAGCAGGAGTAGGATGGAAGCAGAGGCAGAAATCAGCTCTGATTGACATTCGTCATCCAAAAAGAATAATCCCACCCAAAGCATAACACAAAGGCTTTAAAATTAGAGCCAGAGGTACCCTTGCATATTTGCTCACATGTATGTACCCTACGTCGAGTTATTTAAACCCCGAACTTATTTCTTCATCATTAAGCTAGAATTAACATTGTCCTCTTTATGCTATCCTTGACAGTCTTACATTACAAGGGCACATTATTAATAAGCTTCATGGAAGTTACTATTTACAATTTCTTATTTATATGAAACTCTCATGGCAGGTTTATGAGACACCCATTGCTGGATGGAGAGATGGATCAGCAGGTAAGAGAGCTCACTAATCAAGCATGAGGACTTGAGTTCAAACTTGAGTTCAAATCACCATCCCTACCACTCACATCTTTAAAAAGCCTAGTGTAACCAACTTGAATGTGTAACCCCAGGGATATGGGGGGGGGGTAGAGACAAGAGGTTCTCTGGAGCTTACTGTTTACAAACTAGATCCAGGTCCAGTGAGACACACTACCTTAAGGGAATAAGGTGGAGAGTGACAGAACAGAGCTGATGTCCATCCTCCCCAGTCTGCACACACACACACACACACACACACACACACACACACACACACACTCACTCACTCACAAACACTCACACTCACATCATACTCATAACATACTCAAACACACACTCACATATTCATACACACTGACACACATACACACACATGTATACACACATATACACTCACACATGTACACACACACACACCAGCCCCATTTCTGTGCTCATACAATGGCTTTGAAGATAAATTCCAGCTTATAACTCCTCATCCAACTTGCCAGCACAGAATGAAAGACTGGGTACTAATAAGCCTTTTTCTTCTGTATTTATGATCCGTTTATTTCTGAATGAGATCCTTGCAGCTGATTGATACTGTTTACTGACGCAAACTAATGAATCCCACTGTTTTGTCCTCAAATCATACAAACAAAAATTACTTACCCAAGGTCATACAGTCAGACAGTAGTAGAATACAGGACAGAACACACATAGATCTTATGGCTTCTGACCTAGGGTTTTACCTCCCAGCTCAAACAGCTTTGGAATATCATTTCCTAAGATGGTAAAAACCTTACTAAGATTATTAGAACATCCCAGGTCTCCTTTTCCAATATTCCTTTATGTGTACCGATCAGCTCATTCTTTTCAAATGCCAGGGATGCATTGCTCACTAGAGTAACTCCAGTCCCCAGCAGTCTTTAATGTAAAAGGCAAACCTTTCCACTAATGAGCAGTTTGTCTAGTGTTCTTAACCTTATCCGCAGCTCCTCAAGCAATAAAGGCTTAACTATTATGCACCGAAAGGTGTTGATAATTCTCAATCTTCATGCAGAAAATGGCTCTTTTGTCACTTCTTAGAGTCTACTGTTAAACTTAGCACACTGCTTACAAATTACCTTTCCTGTTCTGCAAAGCAGTCAGCTGGAAGTATTGGTGGGCTGGCGGCAGGTGGAGCCTCCTCCTGTCAGGACAAAAATGATACCCGCTGCTTAATAGAAAAAGAACCATCTGCAGTTTAATGATGTAGACCTGTCTCAGCAAATGGCCTGGGTTTAAATACAAGGTAGACGGAAGGGCATTAAAAAATAGAGAAAATGAGGCAGAATATTAAAGACTGTACAAATAGAACTGAAGGCTGGAGTTTTATCAACTCTGGCATTAGTGTAGAGTGACTAAAGTGATTTCATTCCTCTGCTACTAGATTTCCTAACCGCAGGCAGTGGACCCTAGAAAGCAAACCTACAGCTTGTAGGCCTTTCCTCTACCAGCTTCTGGAGTGACGAATGCAACACTACATAGTCTCCACGTTGCTGTAAGAGAAACAATAAAAGCTTGATCAGCTGAATGCTTAAATATGGCTGAATGTTTGATGAGATGAAGATGTAATTTTGTCTGTGTTCCCTAAGGATCTGGATTAAATATGACTACAGGGTCTAATCAAATAGCTAGTCACCGAACAACGGTCCCAACTGCATTTTTCATTCTAGGCATGCCTTTACCCACCACCCCCACCCCTTCTCCTGCAAGTACATTACTTATTCACTGGTTTGTCAGCAGTGTGCATTATTAGCGCTTGAGAGATAAAACTTTAAGTGTTGCTCCCAATTAGCACAACAGTGACCACGCACCATGCTCTATGCTTAATGCCTGCTCTCAGAGAGGAGCTGGTTTTGAAGGTCTGAGGTGGAGGAGAAAAAAAAATGAAACAGCTTAAGCATTCATTTTGAGTGGAGAGACAGCTCCTATTAACATTTAACAGCATTTGTGCAACTTGGTGCGGAGGTTATGATGCAAATGAGGAGGAATTAAAAGTGGCCAGGGGTTTGTCATTGATGGATTGCAGTCTGGCGGTGTTCACACTTCTGCCGTGTCCATCAGAAGCGATTACTGTGTAATTAAACCTTATTTCTCTACTCTTCAGTGCATAATTACTTTGTGAATGTAACCATCATCTAAAAAAGCTACCAAAATGCTTTAGCATTTAGTCTAGCAGTCATTTCCCTAGCTTGTGTCAGATAGAACCATCAGACAGTGCAAAAGAACTGTCACTTTTAATAAGAGGCAAAAAATTAAATGAAACAGTATGCTTATTACAGGAAAATTAGGCGTTCAAGTGGTAGAGTCCTTTTCTGCTATTTGCATAATTTATTCTTTTTTGTCCCTCACACCAGAAGCTTCAGGCAATTTTCTTCACATTTAAATAGATCGCACATTTAAGGCTACTTAAGGAAAATTATCACTTTGCATATTTTAATTGTTGTAAAGAAAGTGAATAGAAGAGGTCTGCAGCTTGGACTCTTGAGTCGGTCAGATGCTCAACTGTCTGGTTCTGGCGCTCCCACTGCCGCACTGTAGATAACCCTACAGTTCACAGCCTTCCCCTCGCATTTCATCAGCATGCAAATGCAGCTCCCAGCACTACAATGAGTGGAGCTTTGATATTTACAAACTAGCCACTAATAACTAAAACATAATTTGTTTGACATAACTTTAGATTCTCTTATCACTGGGCCTTATTATTATTATTTTTTTTCTTTTTCAAAGGAAAAAAAAACCCCACTAGTTCTTTTGGGCTTAGAAAAACTAGGAGGTAGTCCAACTTAAAAAAAAAATGTTCTAAGTTCTAGAAATCTGACTTGCTACAAAATAACATTAGTCCATAATCTTAGCAATGACACTCATCCTCTTGAGTTCTTCTGTTCGGTTTTCTTTATGCAAAAGAAAAAAAATCAAGGAAAATTATCATAAAACTCTTACACCAGGTGCCAACAGGAGGGTGGAGACAATGCTTTGGTGTGTTTGTACTATAATCCAAAAGAAGAGAGCAGCAGCACAGGGCATCGAAGAGCAAATGCTGTAAACAGGCTGGTGTCTGTAACAAGCTGTTCATTACGAACCAGGGGAAAAGTTAAAAGGATACTCCAGTGGAACTTTGATCAAAGCATACTTGGCTTATTTATTGTACTTAAGTGAGTTAAAGAATCTTAGTTGCATAATTTGCTTAGTTTTCATTACCAATTAAAAAAAAATCCCAAGGAGACCAAAACTAAAAGTCTTCATTTTGACAAGACAGCGATGTTTTAAAGCATATTAAGACGTGATTCTGATTAACTCAGCAACACTTTTGTTTAATTACAAACAATTATATGCTCCCTTTGGCTACTGGCCGTTTTCATTTACAACGCCATTGTCCTGCTTAAGTGCAAACTCTAAACACTAATGAATGTCTGAGGGACGACAGTTAGCACACATTTGTAGACACTAAGCAAACATTTGTCTCTAGAAGTAAGGGAAGTAGGTCTTAGTTTACAAAAAGTATCAGCGTATGATGAACTAATATAAAACAGCACTCTGTGGAGAGGACAGAGGGAGTATGTAAGACATTAACTTGTAATTCAGAAAAGAACCTGCCAGCTTTGGGGCCTGATGTGACTCTCAGAATAACCTTTATTCTGTGAACTTTAAAATGTATTTTAGAAGGCAATAGAGGATGTTTACTTTTCAATTACCTTCAGGAGAAATGTTTCCCAATATGCATTTTTACTTATTTGATTTGAAATACTAATCAGAAAGATAACAAAATTCTGGAAAAGGTAGGAAATTTGAAAAAGATCTTAATTTCTAAGAGGGAGCCTACTGTTCTTGATTCTAACATATTCATTAGTGATGACTCAAGTTATTTCTTGTGGTGTTTTGTGCATCACGGAGTACTTACATTGTTTGACCCATTTTTCCCATTATTTTGTTTGTTTTTAACTCTGCTTTAGAAGTGACTCTGACTGTGCTGCTCTACTGCCCATTTCAAAGAGGAATTACACACTTTTTAAACTATTCTCTACTAATTCCTCCCACTGCCAAAAGGACGACAGCCAGACACAAGTGGCCCTCACTGTTGTCAAACATGTCAGTGGATGGACTGCGTTGATTTGGTTTCTGAATCAAATGCCTTCAATTTACCTGTAATACATATAATTGGAAATGAAAGAATTTCTCTATTTCAGACATCAGTCCTAAGGGAGTAACTCTGTTTGAAGGCAGAAATGACGCATGTCCTGAAGTCACCCTTTTCCAGCATCTGTGGGACTTAATGTAAAGCATGGGATTCTGATTGTCAAAGATGAGGGGGAAATCTAAAGAAGGGTATTTCTTCTGAGCATCTGTGAAATGTTCATTTATCTTTATATTACACTAGCAAATAATTGTATTCCTAAGCCAGGCGTTAAAGGATAGGAGATGGTTACAAACACATTTGGCATTTGGCCATGTATTATATAAAAGAAAAGACATACTGCCACTAAGAGAACAGAAAATACAGCACTGTCAAAATTTGGCCAAGTGTCAATTTGATGGATTAAAACAAATCCAGAATATTCTAGAAGCTCATATAATGTTGCATCACTCTAAACCAGGGGTTCTCAACCTGTGAGTCATGACCCCTTAGGGGGTCAAAGGACCCTTTCACAGGGGCCACCTAAGACCAGTGGAAAATACACATATTTACATTACAATCCACAACAGTAGCAAAGTTACAATTACAAAGTAGCAACAAAAATAATTTTATGCTTGAGGGTCATCATAACATGAGGAACTATATTAAAAGGTCATAGGATTATCACTGTTTCAAACCTTTTAAAAAGCAAGTATCATCATTTCTGAATAATCCCTGGAAATGGTCTATATTTTGAATTGCTATGACATACACATTGAATCATTGGGACTTTGGACACTGTGGTAAAACAGTGAAGAACATGGTCGTTGAGCCATTTAAAATTCCTACTTTACCATTCGCTGCCATTTATTTTTTAATATATTATTGTTTTCTGAGTTTCTGTTTTTTCCTTGACAAAATGAATGTCTATCTCAGAGGACTGTGGGTGAAGGTTCATTGAGATAAATTAATACTCTGCCAACTCCTTACTAATCAGTAGAGATGGTCACAATGGATCTTTTTACTCCAACTGTGGAATAACACATTCACTTGCTCATATACCTGTCTGTGGTGATTTATGATTTTACAATTTGTTTCAAAATCTTTCATTACTAAGAATACCTTGAGTTGAAAAGGAAAGTTATGTTTTTAAAATAAGAAAACCCCAAGTTTATTATCTATTCCTTCCTCCTTCCTTTCCTCTTCTTTTTCTTTCCATTTATATATTATTTATTTATTTATTTATTCATAAATGCTACACAAGTGCTTTATTAATGAGCTATACTCAACAGCTACAATAATAGATGATTCTACGTTTACTAATATGTCTTTGTGGTATAATTTGTATATTTAAGCATGGCTAATTATATATACATATATATATATTTAAATCTAAGAATTATGGACTGCAGTGCTAATAAGATTATTTATTTTCTTTACATCTTTACATTGGTTTGTTCAATCTTTCCTAAAAAATCAATAGATTCATTGAGTTGGATGATTGTAAGTGATAACATATACCACTCCAAAGGCCCAAAATTTTGTTCAATAGCCGCTGACAAAACCTGAACTCTGGTATTCTGTGCATAAGTTAAAAATCATATAGAAGATCTCATCAAACTGTACTTACTAAGATATACTATAACCAGAGTTGACAACATTTTTATTATCCCTGCCCAAAGATTTTTCCTGTCAGACTAAGCAGTCTCACTACATTGGTCTCCTGGAGGCAGTAAACATACGTATATTTTATTTAAAACAATTTTTTATTCATTTTACATACCAACCAGAGGATCCTTCTCTCATCCTTCTTCCTGCTCCCCCCGCTTCCACTTAACTCCTCCAGATCCACCCCTCATTCCCTCCTCCAAAAGGGTAAGTTCTTCCCTGGGGAGACGGCAATGCCTGGTATATTCAGTTGAGGCAAGACCAAACCCCTCCCCGCTGCCTCAAGGGTGAGCAAGGTGTCTGATGCTTACCTGGCAGGGTGGACACCATGATCAAATAGGCATATTTTTATGAGTTTAGTTAGACTAAAAATTAAAATACTAGACTAATTATATAACAAATAAATATGGGAATTCTATTTCTTTTTAGGAATCAATAACATGCTTGTCTAAAACCATTTATCAGAGGGGGATTATAGTTTTTTAAAAAATGGAAAAAAAGGTACAATTTTAGATCATCCAACTTTACAAATACAGGCAACACCTGGCTTGAGACTGTCTGGATTTGTTAGAGAAGTACCTAGCCCTGGGTGTTAATATCAACATCACCCTCTGGAAGAGTTTAGGTAATCTTTCTGTTACAGTGCCTAGGAAGGACAATTTTGTCATTCTGTTAACTTCAACATTCCTGCCTTAAAATGAAAAGTTAACTATTACAGTATTGTTTCACTCCTAACATAGGCTCAATTTAAAGTCTCACCATAGACCAGAATCTTATTTGTAAAATAAAAATAGGTTAGCATAAGAGTTAGTATAACGGGGCAGTGGTGGTGCACGCCTCTAATCCAGCTCTTGGGAGGAAGAGGCAGATGGATTTCTGGGAGTTCAAGGCGAGCCTGGATTACTGAGCTAGTTCCAGATAGCCAAGGTTACCCAGAGACACCATCTCAAAAAAAAAAAAAACAATTAAATAAATAACAAAAAAACAAGTTAGTATAAATGACTTTCTAAAGCACATGATATGATAATTGCCCCATCAGTTATGTCTCTTAACTACTTTATATTTAGAAAACTCTACAGATAAAATATATTACAAAAACTGAAAGAACACTTGGTTGCCTTGTATAGCTTTTTACAGGACTAAAATCTTACAAGTTTCTCTAATCATTATTAGAATAATTTAGCTATATGCCACATGACACAAATATTAATAATGGGAATATTATTAGCACGGTATTGTTAGTTATGTTGTATTTTAATAATTCTTCTTTAAACTTGAAGTGATAAAAATCCTTGTTTCAAGATGTTCTGCCCAGCAACCATAAATTAGACAGTAGATTGTTCTGCTGATGTAATTGTTCAAGGCTAACTAAAAAGTTATTTTGAATCATGATTTAATAATGAAATATTATGACTTCAGTTTACTTTTAATCTTCAAGTGTTTGACAGATTACTTTGGTACAATAAAGAAGGACTAAGAAGATGGCCTGGTACCTGTGGCTTCTTAAGTGCTTTGGAGAGACATGGGAAAGACATGAGTCCTACATTACTTACTGAGTTAGAAACTCAGTGTGGGGAGGAGGTTAGGCAAAGGCTTAAAATTAGCATGCAATTTTTATGAACAGTAAAGTCTGAGAATCACTCAGCCAAAAAGATATAAAGGAAATAGCCATAATCACGTCAGCCAACAGGAAGTGACAGGGCTGGAAGTGTGATCCTTCTTTAGCTTTCTCTATGTTCCTTGGTCTGTGGAAAAGTCATTCCTTCCATAGCCTATGGTGTTCTGAGAGAATTCAGCAGCATCTCCATGGTAGGAAAAGAAAACATACAGTGTATTATGTGCATGTGAGTCATGAATGGCAACAAATCTGGTGAGAGACCTCACATGTGGAAAACAGAATTGCTAGGAACTTAATTCTTCTTAATCTTCAGTTATTATAATTTAATAGTATTAACTTAAAAAGAATATGGCATAATGACAGTTTAAAACTGTGATGTAATGCCTTATTAAGAGGCTGTGAC
>CABHPQ010151021.1:0-7500 GCA_902168405.1 Peromyscus aztecus | reverse complement strand
AGTCTAATTGTCTTTGACAATTGCAGCGCCTAGTGCTACACCACTTGTGTTGTATTTAAAAACAGGGAAAGAGGAGAGACTTGTTCATTAAAGATGCAGGATCCCTGGTTCACACAAATGCATCTGGCAGGTTCAAAATCGAATGTCAACCAAAGGTCTTGGCAGACTGTGAGCTTTAGTTCATGGGTTGGTTAGTCACGAGTACAGCCGGTTGTGAATGCTGAAATACTAACAGCTCCATGTTTGCTAATATGCTTCATTAAATCGGCAGATGATTCAAAACTGACAAGTTTCACTTTTCTTAAGGAAAAAAGTCACATTAAAACAGAATTTTGAAGTAGTCATATGTATTTTGGCACATAGGAAAAAGGAAGAAACCAGTTGCTTCGGGATCATGTAAAATAATGGATTCGTTTTAAAGTTCAAATAGGTGGTGGTGGAAATAGCACACCCATACAGACACATACATACACACACTAATTATATTTATATTTATACTTATATATATTAGAACTTTAGTGGCCTCAATAGTTCAATAAACTATGTGCCCTTCACTCTGTAATACGGATTTATAATTGGGATTCCCAATTCTTGCTAAGAAACAGGAAAGAGTTGGTGTACAGAAATATTTTTCTGCTTGGGGTTGGATATATTTTCAGAGAAAGAGGTTCTAAATGCCTCTAAAACATCTTTTCCAACTTAGAAATATATTTAAATTTACAATGACCTATTGCAAAAAAAAAAGAATTAATTTGGATTTTTTTTGGATGTATTCTTTTCAAAACTGCATAGCCAAGTACTCAGCAACCCATGTAAATTGACCTTGCATTTAGTATAGCCTCTGGATAGCTTTTATCACTTGTCCAGATGGTGTTCGGCCTATGTATTTCAGTGGAATGGTTTATTTTCTCCTTGATAGGTTTCAAATGCACAAGAAAACATTATACCCGTCTATCTGCATTTGAGTAGAATACAAACTGACTAATAGATAAACATTCTGTGTGAAAGTAAATAGCCTTAAAGTATACTGCCTTCACATTCCATTGACCAGCTCAGTCAGCAAAGTTCTCCATATTGTCACTAATGTTCTAAATATTTTGGAGAGAAGCAAGCCAGCAGTGTAGAGGATTTTCACTTGTGTCCCACGTAAAGTCACTACACACTACCTCTTGGATTTCTATTGATCCCTCTACTGACGGAGTCTCCCTCTCTTCCTTTTCTTCCCTGTTGGAAATGTTATTACAGTTGTGAAGAAAGGACTCAGGGATTGTAAAGTTGGCTGGATGAACCTCCTCCCTGGACAGGAAGGGAATGACTGGCTCATTACCTTACCCTCATTAGGAGCCTCTGCCAAATTGTAAGCAGTCGAAGAGCGCCCGGGCAAGTGTAGAAGGCCAATTTACTCAGTTGTACTAGGACTCGATGTACACACTCATTTCTGAAGATCTGGAACTTGTTCTACCCCCAAGCTCTCAAATGATTGGTCAGAAAAGAGGTCGTGATTAAATAGTCCGTGGAAGCATTTATAGTGATGTCACATGGAATTGAAAACTATAGTAGAGTATGAGACTTTCATTTCTTCAACTTGTCCAGTGTGCTAACAGATAATCCTAGAGCTGCCTAGACTAAGAGGAAATCACATGTAATTTCAGTTTCTACTAAATACATGTATCTCAGACCACTCCTATCTCAAACTAATCTTAAGTCATTCATATCTCAAACAAATTTAAAGCCATTTAAAGCTAAAAGCCAACACATATGACTTCAGTTTATTATCAGCATTGTGAAAACAAAACACAATTGTTATCTTATATATTTGGCATTAAGTCTCACAAACCACACACCAAAAAACGTGGGTTAATAACTGGGTTCTTGAAAATTGACTAAAGCAGATTGGGTTTGTCACAACTTGCCAGATTTTTTTTTTTTTTTTTTTTTTTTAGTGAACATAGTATATTGGTGGAAATGAGATATGAAATCTAAAAACACAAGATAGATTAGTACTCTGCAGAAAGTAAATTTGTGAGTGAGATCAATACCGGCCCAGGAGTTAGTAGATATCAGAATCTCCTTTCCATGGGCAGTACTCAGGATAGATCCAGAATATGACTGTAACACTTATTCATTTGTGAAAAGCAGAGGAAATATCTTAGTATTATTATCATTTTTGTATCCTCCATGAAAGGCATTGCTTTTAAAATATGGAATATTTATATATTTAAGACAATGTTAGTTGATAGACTGTCAGAGTCCATTAAATTCTAGTTCATTTGCTCAGTTTTAGCAACATGAAAAATAAAGAGGGAGATTACTAATCAGATATCATAAAATTTTGAAATATCATGAGTTCCTCATTCACTTTTTCTGTGTTAAGTATTTCAAAGAATTAATTTACAGATGAGCTTGGAAAAAAATTTTTTTGAAAGAAAAAAAAAGAACAGAAAGACCTTTCATGGGGCTGCCATTGCATTTATTTAAAATTACCTTAAAATGTACATCACTTATTGAATACACAAAATGCCAGTGCTTTGCAACAGTTACTGCATCTCTAAATTAAAACAAAACAAAAAAAACAAAGAAAAAAAAAAAAAAGAGGGGCAAAACCCAGGAAAATACATTCAAAATGCTAGGCTGCTCTGCTTGGGCACAGGCAGCGGCTTTGGAAAGCTCTGTCCTGCACTGTGGCTGCGAGAGGCATTGGTGAACATCAGCCAGCTTTCAACGGAAAACTTGCCCATCAGGCACACACGCACGCACGCACGCACGACAGGAGACAAAGGACAACCTGGCGGGAAGCAGGAGCAGAGGTGGGGAGTCGGAAAAAAACGCCACATATGCCATGCGGTCGTGCTCGGCAGGCAAAGAACGCATTGAAGACTAGTGTTTTGGGTAACTAGATTATGGCAGAAAGATGGAAGGGAACACAATACAACAACACGACACAACAACACAAACAAACCCACATTTGGCAAGCTCGACTGTGGTATACATGTCCGTGTCTAATTTTTCCAAAAGAAATGTAATGAAACCGAGGTAGAAATGGACGGGAGAGTACTACAGCCAGGGTGGTCCAAGATGAGAAGCGAAAGTGCTCTGTGAAGAATGACGTCAGGAAGGGGGTGGGGGAGGGGGACATGGAGAGGTTCTCTGTGGATACACATAGTTGGTTGCTTTTTTTTTCTTTTTTTTTTTTTTTTAATTTGTGTGTTTGATTTGGTTCTATCCTCTGCATTCTATGAAACAGCACAGCAAGCCTAGAAACTCTTAGTGAACAGAATGACACCATCCCCAGCAGTTTAAGAGAGAGAGCTTCCAAAATAAAACCACCACCACCTCTACCATGGCAGTAAAAGGCAGTTACAGTTGTTAGGTTCCGTCACGTTCAGGGTCCTAAAACAGGTCTGTGGCTGACTGCTCTAAACACCAACACAAACTGAATACATAGCTTTCAATTAACCAGTGTAACTGTTATGAACATTTTCACTTCATCATCAAGGAGAGCAATGTTTTAAAAACTCTTCAGTAATTGTTCTGCTCTGGTTAATTCCCCACAATTCGTAAGAGAACTTTAAAGAAAAATCCTTCCATTTCTACTTTAAATTGTAAATATTCAGCTGTATCACACTTCAGTAATTTTTCCGGATACATTCAAAGTAATTTTCCTTGCTATTCTCCAATTGTTGAGGTAAACATACATTTTAATATAAAGTAACATTGAAGCCTACCCTATAACTCTCAGCAGTACATAGTGCTTTGAACACATTCCTTTGAGGTACTGTACAAATCACAATCACTTTCCTGAGTTTTTGCAGACAAGAACATTAAAAGAAATGAACTGCAGACATTAAGGTCCAGATTACCGTTACCCTGTTTTACCTGTTCTTAGCTTAACACCGCAGAACAGACAGGATTGAGGAATACTGTTGCTCTTAAAAATGGCAAAAATCTGGTTTTCTGTTGTGAACACAACCGTTCATCTCTTTAGTCCGACAATGTCTGAAGTTAAAGCTCTTTATATTAGCACATGCCACCAATGTAATTGTGAGGCAAACAAAAAAAATAAAGCACCACTCCAGGCACTTGACAGCAACTAAATCTTGAGACAGCAGAATGGAATCAACACACGAGGTTCATGTCCTTCTGAAATCGACACACTTGCACCTTGCGTCTCGGTGAGTGTTGTCTAGCTTGAACCGTTCTGAGCATCCACATAGATATGCTTTCTGTCGTCTGGGGCTTTCAAATCAGAGGCTCTCATCTGATGCACGTTTCCTCCAAAGCTACCCTGACTCTACAGCTGCAACGCAAACGTTGTCTTCCCCAGGACCCTCTGCAGTTGAAACACTACTGGAAAGGGGCTCTATTCCCTATGTAGCAGGTTTTATGTGTGTGTGTGCCAACATTCATTACATTTTTTTTTGTTTTTTGTTTTTTGTTTTTTTTTTTTACTTTTAAAGACTGAATCACTGACTGCAACCAAACATTTTGTTCCATTCAACATACATATCAAGCTCTTTTTGAGTTATGCTAGGCTGAATCTTGCAGAAAGCATTTTCAAAGTCTTGATATGTCACGGGCCTCAACTGGCTGGGCATAATGGCTGAAAGGTCTGTGGCTGGTATAGCATGGAGGGGACCCACTGCTGCTTCCTGACACAAATGAGCCACGTCTAGTCCAGAAAAGCCTTCTGTACGCTGGACGAGCAGTGCAAACTCCTTGTCATTGAGACAGTAATTGTGCTGTGAGAGCAGTTGTACTATTATCTGGTGCCTCCCTGTGCTGTCAGGAAGTGGGATTAAAAGTCTTTTCATGAAGTACCTCCGAAGAGATTCATCTATTTCTTCTGGTTTACTGGTGGCACAAATTACTACGATTTGGTCCTCAGCCGAAGTTAGTACAGTGTCCAGCTGCATCAGAAATTCGGTTCTCATCCGACTGACTGGACTGTGTTCCTCACTCACTTGGGTGGAGAGAAGCACGTCAATGTCACTAACAAAAATCACCGAGGGCTGGCGACACCTGGCCACAAGAAAAGAGGCATGGATGATTTTCTCCGCTTCTCCTAGCCACTTTGCCACTAGTCCAGAACCAGCAATTTTGAAAAATGTCGCCCCCAGCTGACTAGCTATGCATCTGCCCAACAGTGTTTTGCCTGTTCCCCGAGGTCCAAATAGAAGGATGCTCCTAGGTAAGGCCGTCAGCCCACTGAACGCATCGGACCTCAACACTGGCCACAAAACCTCCTCCTTAATGACAGCCTTCACCAGGTCAAGACCAGCTATATCACTCCAGTCCACAGGAGGTCCTTGGGTGATGATCTCATTGGTGACTAGGTCGATGAGGTGCGTGTCAGTGTTCTTCAGTTGCTCGTCCACGGAGTGGTTGGATGAGGTAGCTGCACGGAGTCCCGGACCTTGCATTGGATGAGCGAGGAGCTGCCTATGGTCGTCCCCGTGCTCACTCATGACTGGCGACGTGTACTTCCCAAAGGATTCACTGGATCTTGATCCCAATGAATTTTTAGCAGTACTGTAGGAAGGAGGGGTCAGAGCCCTCCCGGACTGGCTGCTGAATTTCCTTTGCTGTTCAGAGGACATCAGCTGCTTTGTTGGCTTAAATGCTAAGGATGATGTTTCAGCATTTCTGTCAAAGCCATTCCCCCGATTCGTGTTTGAAATGCTGTTGTCGGGCATTCGGTACATAGGACTCTGTGTTGATCTCTGTTGGCCATAGCTGTAATTTCCGTAACTGGAGTCCATGTCTCCTTGCCCTGCCATATAGAACGCTTTCCTTTTGAGAGAACTTGCCGAACTATTCGCCAGAGTAGAGGGTGCGATGGGTGTCAAACCATGACCCTGGTAGGTGTAGCCAGGAACGGTGGTGGGGGGCAGAGGGGTGGGAGCAGGAATTCCTGAAGGCAGGTATGCTGAAGGAGGAGGGGGCGCTCCACCAGGGCTATACCCAGAGCCCACAGCAGTCTGAGGAGGGTAGCTAGCAGAGGGATAGCTGTAACTGGAGAGGTTGGAAGTCCCATTGTAGCCTGGGACCAGGGCTGGTGGGGGAGGAGGAGGGGGTGGCTGCAGGAGCCCAGAGCTATGCAATGGGGATGGATGAGGCGAAGGAAGTGCAGGTGTGGGCTGACTACTGTAGGTAGAATGCAAATATGATCCGTTGTATCCTGGAGCATATTCCTGAGATGGGAGCCCTGCGTGAAGACTAGGTACTGTGTGGCTTCCACAGGTACTACTTGAGTAACTTGGTTCTGTCAGGTTGCTGGCCACCCCAGGGGAGCTCCCTATACTTGCAGAGACATCTACTGGAGGGAGGGCTGAACTGACACCAGCTTTGCTGGCCGTGATGACATCCGGAACACAGTTCATGGGATAAACGGCTTCTGAATTCAAGGAAGGCTGCCAGGGTTCGCTATCATTTTTCCGACCATTCACGAGTCCTGATGGTGTGTCTGAATAATTGCTGAGTACAGGTCGGTCTACAGGACCTTCCAAAATGCCAGAATACTTCTCTGCATATTTTTTCAGAAGGTTGGATGCAGTCAGAGCAGATATGTCATCGTTTGCCCAGGCGTACTGGTAGGTGCGTTGCAAATGACCTCTGTAGGATTCAACTTTGTGAGCAGGAGACCGAGTGGTTGAGGTGATGTCAAAGTGCTGTTCTGGCCACTGGGCATGCTCCGGCGTCCACTGCATCTTCAAGCCTACGCATTTGGAGAGAGAGTAAATTTACTTAGACAGTCATCAAAACAATTAAAGCTTCCTCCCTGACTCTATCTGTTATTTGCTCTCTCCCCTTAATGGGCAAGGATTTTCCTAGGTTGTAATACCTACTGTAATCTCTATAATATGAATTCTCCAAAATGGGGGGAAATTCAACACTATAAAAAAAAGATAAATCCAATGTATAAGAATACTGTAGAAAACCAAATTCATATACATATATATAATATATATAATATATATGCAAGCCTTATTGCTATCAGTCCCATCAAGTTACCTGTTAACTACACACACTTAATGTGTATGCACACACACAATACTGTCAAATTACAATTCAGTCATGGTTGCCTGCAATAACACACACATACATTTTAATATACGGCATGCAATACTGCTAACATGTATGCCACCTAGTTATTCGGTTCTCCCCATCAGTTTCTGTTTTATATTTTAAGAATATAAAAATGAGACACAGCTGACAGACCGCATCTGGGATACCTCTCTTATTTGGTACTGAACACCTAGTTAGCACAGTATAATGCTCTCTGCACAGAACAATATGACACAGACATAGCAGGTCATTCCATAATCCAACTCTCATCTAAAGTGGTCCACGACAGTTTCAAATCTGCTTCGTGGAGTGCAGCAAAGCAATCTCCCAGGCAGCGCTCCACCGCTTTCATCGCACAAAGCCTACAACTCGGTATGAATTACAACTGGCTCCTTTCTGCCTCTCAGTTCTGTTGTTGAGTCTGAAAAAAAAAAA
>CABHPQ010151019.1:3469-18189 GCA_902168405.1 Peromyscus aztecus | reverse complement strand
CTTCCTTCCTTCCTTCCTTCCTTCCTTCCTTCCTTCCTTCCTTCCTTCCTTCCTTCCTTCCTTCCTTTCCTTCCTTCTTTCTTTCTTTCTCCCTTCCTTCTTTAGTTTTTTTTTTTTTTTTGGTATTATGTAGCTCTGAATGATCTGGAAGTCACTATATATGTAGACCACACTGGCCTCAAACTCAGAGGTTCACCTGCTTCTGCCTTACAAGTGCTGAGATCAAAGATATAGACCACCAGCCAGCCGGGCGGCGGTGGTGCACGCCTGTAATCCCAGCACTCAGGAGGCAGAGGCAGGTGGATCTCTGTGAGTTTCAGGCCAGCCTGGTCTACAAAGCAAGTTCCAAGACAGCCAGGGTTGTTACACAGAGAACAACCAGAAAAGAAAGAAGAAAAGCTGTGGGCCACCATGAGAATGCCTCCTTTGGTGCCTCCCTGTGTGCACGTGTGTTACAGAGGCCTGTGCGCATGTGTGTTGCAGAGGCCTGTGCTCACGTGTGCTGCAGAGGCTTGTGCGCATGTGTGCTACAGAGGCCCGTGTGCACGTGTGTTACAGAGGCCCGTGTGCACGTGTGCTACAGAGGTCTGTGTGCGCGTGTGCTGCAGAGGCCCGTGTGCACCTGTGCTGCAGATGGCCCTGCCCAGCGCCTCACCACCACATTCTCCTATGTCTAGCACTCCTCACGTAACCCCTGTGCTGTCAGCATTTATAATAGTGTCACCCTGTGGTTGTCTCTGTGAATTCCTGTTTGGCTTTGAGCATTTTGTTGTTGTTTTTGGGATTCTTTTTTTGTTTTGTTTTGTTTTTGTTTTTTTTTCGAGACAGGGTTTCTCTGTGTAGCTTTGCGCTTTTCCTGGAACTCACTCTGTAGCCACGGCTGGCCTCGAACTCACAGAGATCCGCCTGCCTCTGCCTCCCGAGTGCTGGGATTAAAGGCATGCGCCACCACCTCCCCGGCGGTTTTCTGCATGTATGCACACCAGAAGAGGGCACCAGATCTCATTACAGATGGTTGTGAGCCACCATGTGGTTGCTGGGAATTGAACTCAGCACCTCTGGAAGAGCAGTCGGTGCTCTTAACCGCTGAGCCGTCTCTCCAGCCCGGCTTTGTGCATTTTTAAAGTTAAAATTTGGGTGTATATGAGTGCACCTGAGTGTGCCATGGCACACAAGCGGAGGTGAGAGGACAACTTGCCATAGTCGGCTCTCTCCTTCCGCCGTGTAGGTCTTTGCATCAAACTCAAGTTGCCAGGCTCGACAGCAGGAGCCTTCACCCACTGACCCACCCTGCAGCCCATATCTTATTTACTTACTTAAATAGTTAGACATTTTAAAAATTAGATTTATATATTTTATGTGACAGTGTTTTGCCTACATGTATTATGTATGTACACCACACGCATGTGGTGTCACAGACATCAGAAGAGGGCATTGGTTCTCCTGGAACTGGAGTTACAGATGGTGTGAACCACCCAATAAGTGCTGGGAATTGAACCCGGGGCCTCTGCAAGAGCAGCAAGTGTTCTTAACAGCTGTGCCGTCTCTCCAGCCCTGCCATGAATTAGATGGTTTTTCCTGATCTGAGGTATGGGGACTGCTTATTGATTCTGGACACCAGTCTTTTGGAAGTACTTTTTTATATGGTTGGGCACTCTCCTACTTTCTTGTGTGAAATTTATCTTACACTTGATAAGATGTACTCAGCTCTCTTTGTAATTAGTGGCTTTGTGGTATAAGAAGTCTTTACCTATTTGAGGTTGCAAAGGTATTCTCTTGTTTTTTACTAGAACTTTGTTTGGCTTTCATATTAGAGCCTGGGTCTGTCCCCGAGGAAGTCACATGTGTGGGGCCATGCGGTGCCTAGAGTGTTTTCTCCTTACTCCTCCCTATGGAGAACTGGTGCCCTTATCTGGTCCTGGCCCCCTTTCTCGTTTTCAGGGCAGCTGAGAAAGCTTTCAGGAGACTAGCCACATTGCCTTTGGGTCCCAGTGCCACATGCTGTTATATATCGGGTGTGAGTTCACATGGGTCTGTGGAAAGAAAGTACAAAGGCACTCCAAGGATGAAATTTTTAGCCTTTCCAGCTGCAGGGGGATTAGCCTTTCTTGAACTGACTCACTGTCCCTTAGCAAAGGACTTTTTTTATTGTTATCTAATTCACACCTTTAGCAAGTTAATTTCCGTATACCAAAACCTCTTATCTAAGTCCCCAAAGGGACAATACCAAATGCAAATTCTCAGTTAAGAAATACCATGGTTTTCCAGGTTGTCCCCCAACCAAGGTTTGCATAGGCCTTGAACCCCTAGGAAACTCTCAGATAAGACTTCAAACAGGCCGGGTGGTGGCGGTGGTGGTGCTCGCCTTTAAAACCAGCACTCGGGAGGCAGAGGCAGGCGGATCTCTGTGAGTTCGAGGTCAGTTTGGTCTACAGAGCAAGTTCCAGGACAGAGCTACACAGAGAAAGCCTGTCTGGAAAACAAAACAAAACAAACGAAACAAAAAAGACTTCAAACAGAAGGTACCGGACAAAAGGTAGCAATCACAAAAGGCAGATCAAAGCTAGATGCTAACCCTCTGAAACTGAACCAGCTGCAGCTCTGCAGGAACTCCCCTGACACCCAGGTGTGCACCTTCCTCTTCGGAGTCTCTGGAGGCTTCTCCTGAGAGTTAGATGGGGTGATGGTGTAGGGTAAAGATGGCGTGGCAGGAGACTGCTGTGGTTCACAGTGGAGCGTATGTCTGTAACTCTGTTAAGTCCGCACACAGTCTCACTAGAAACTTCCACAGTTTATTGTTGGCTTTCATTTTAACATTAATGAGGTGATAGCCCGCTAATGACTGTGCTATTTTTATTGACTTCTCATTTGTCAGTATCTTGGAGTGTGTCAGCAATATCGTAATACAGTAGTGCATACTACATTGTAGGATGTTGAGTGCTGTCTTTGTCTTGGTTTTTGCATATTCCATTTCTTGGCATGAACATTATCTTATGGGTTGTCCATCCAAACCAAGGACTGCAGAGTTTCAAGCATAGGCATTTCTTTCCTTCCAGTCTGGAGGCCAGAAGGGCTGGTTCTTCTGAGTGAGGGCCGTGAGGAAGGGTCTGTTCCTGTGTGCCTCTTTGACTCTGGCTAGCTTCCTTTCCCTGGCTTGCAACTTACCTCACTGTGTGTCTACACCATACTTTCCCTCTGTTTCACTTTTTTGGGGGGAGGGGGCTTAAGACAGGTAACAACCCTGGCTGCCCTAGAACTCGCTTTGTAGTCCGGGCTGGCCTCAAACTCACAGAGATCCACCTGTTTCTGCCTCCTGAGTGCTGGGATTAAAGGCGTGCACCACCACATCCATTTATTTTACTTATTTTTATGTGTGGGTTTGCATGTGTGTACACAGGTACAAGCGTGTGTGTTACAGTATGTGTGTATGTGTGTGTTTCCCTCTGCTTTATAACGTCACTTGTCCTCTGGTGTTAGGAGCTATTGTGCTCCAAGTGGCCTTGTCTCTTCCTAATAAACCCCTTTCTGAGGCACTGGGAAGGGTTAGACTCCCGACATGAGAATCTAGAGGGGCACAGTTCACCTGTAGTAGTCTGGTTGTTGCAGAGTCACCCTCTCTCTGCAAAGGGACGGTAAAGTGATTTCTGGTGGCTTGCTATTATTAGCAGAGTAGCCAAGACCCCTAGAGGAAGTGAAACACAAAACAGAAATCAAGACACAGGTTTAAAGAGTATCCAGAGGTGGCATGAAGCTTCTAAGGAGAGCAGCGGGAGCGACAGGCTCACGGCTCACCTGGGTGGGGAAGCAGGACTCAGCTGTGGGGCTTCTGCCTGTTAGCCAGAGGGCCTGGGGTGAGGGCCCAGAGTGAGGTGTCTTCTGGGACGCATGTGTTCCAGGTGGGATCTGAGCCTAGGCATTATTGGGTTGGCAGAAAATTAGGTTTGTTTCCAGCCAACATGTGCCACCAACTTGTGCCACCAACGTGTGCCACCAAGGCAGCGTCTCATCGGATCTCCTTCACCCTCTGGAGCTCTGAGGCTAGGTGGGCGTGGTTGCCTGGCTGGCTGGGCCCCGACAGACCCCATCGGTTCCTGAGTGACCTGATGGCACGTTCCTCTCTGATCACAGACATCCAGCTTCTCTTCGACAAGGCTCAGTGTGACGGCAGTGTCATCAGGGATCTCCTTGGGGTCAAGACCTACATTCGGGATAGGGACCTGGGCCTCTTCCTGAGCACCATCGAGAAGCGGCTGGTGCAGCTACTCGTAGTGCAAGCTTTCCTTGAGGTCCAGGTGGGTGGCAGGGACCTGGGTGTGTGGCCCGGCTTGGCGGGGCCTGCGCTGACTCCAGGCTCCCACACTCTCAGAACCATATCCCTTTGACTGATGCTGCTCTTCTGGCGCTGGGCCAGAACCAAGAGGACCCTCCAAAGAAGACTACCCCAATCCAGCCTCCTGACAACCTGTGAGGCTTGGGCAGAGCAGGGGAAGGCTGTCTCCACGGGGCAGACAAAAAGGGGGCGGGACGGAGGGCTTGGGTATGGCTTGTGGGTTTGGCCTTCTGGGGCACAGGGGCTGAAGTGGGAGCTTGGAGGGAGGTGGGAGAGTGGGGAGGTGGGGTGCTGGGGCTCCAAAGGGAGGGGACAGGCCCGGGACAACTGGGATCTGTGTGTGAGGCAGAGCTATGGAACTGGACTTTTCTTCCCTTCTCCCACCGAGGGAGGACTCCCCAGGTTTTGTGGTCAAAGAGGACTACCCTATGAGCAAGGAGGAGCTGCTGAGTCAAGTCGTGAAGTCGGTGAGAGCGGGGCACCAGGGTTGGGACAAGGACTTGTACTGCCTGTCGGAACCCTAATGTCGTCCACCCCCAGGTGGAGCTCCAGGAACTGGAGGAGCCCTCAAGGAAGCTGGACAGCAGCCCAAGCTTGACTTTCTCCAATACTCAGATGACCCTGTCAGGCCCCTCCCTGGGGGTGCCCCGGAGGACGAGCACAGTCCCTGAATCCATTCTGAGCCACAAGACGAGAGGCCGTGGTACCGGCTCCGTAAGCCATGTCACCTTTGGTGACTCTGGCTCGGCCGCAGGCCCTGTGACCTTGGCTTCTACCAGTGCCAGTGCAGCACTGGGGTCGAGCCGGGGCTCTTTATCGGGCCGTGGGGCCTACAAACACAGCAGCTCCAGCAGCTACCTGGGGTCCACTGGCTACCTGGAGACCAGCCGAGGCCGCGAGAGTGTAGGAGGTGGTATACAGAGCCAAAGCATGGGATCGGAGTTGAGTAGAGGCCCCAGCTCCAGCAGCGGCCAGGCATCCAGTGCCCTCCCTGCCTCCAGGCCAAGCTCCTCTACTAGCAAGGACTCAAGGGGCTTCAACTAGGGCTGCAGGTCCCTTCCTGCCTCAGTTCTTGACAGGTGTTCTAATCTTTGTCTCCTTTTCCCCCAGAGACTCTCCAATCCCTCTACGCCCAGGCCTCTTGAGTTCCCCCCATCTCTTCCCGTCTCCTGCTCACTGTTAGGCCCTGTGTCTTGGCTTGGACTCTGTTGTCCCCCTTTCCTCCATGCTTCCCATCTCTACCCCCCTAAACTCTTTCCCAAGCTTCCCTGCGTCTGATGCCTCTGTCTCCTAACTGGACTCCCCTCTATTGACTAGGTGAATTGTAACAATAGGAAATAAAGGTCAGAGCCCAGCCTTTTCCCCAGACTGGTTCCTACTGGTGTGTTCAGACACGGCTTCATCTGTTTCCAGCTCAGGGAAAAATATTTGTGAGCCTATTCCTGGATCTGCCTATGCCTGTATCCATCTATCGCGGCACCCACCCACCCACCCATCCATCTTCTGCCTTTTCCCTGTTTCTGGCTCTGCTGGAATCTGTATCAGTCCGGACAGGCTGTGTTATGCTGCAGTAGCCAACATCCCCTGCATCTGGCTCTTACGTAGCCAGAGTTTCTCTGGCTCCAATATTCTTGCTTCTTTGTGGGTGAGTTAAGACGTCGCTTCCACATCCTGCTCTTGTCCCAGGCTGGCAGAACATTGCAATCTGGAGTTTCGGTCCTGGGAAAGGAAACGTGGCAAAGCAGATGGCAGCCCTTGGAGGTTAACATCATCTCATCATGCACATCTACAGCAGAGCAGGCCTTGGCAGGGGTTGGGGGAGGGGAATGGTGGATGGGACTTTACAGACAGCCCTGACTGTCCCCCACAGTGGGCCACAGTGAGCTGAGTTGGACCTAGCCAAATCTAGATGAGATTCATCATTTACCCTCTAGGCATCCCTCCCTCCAAATGGGTGAAAACAACCCGCACTTCAAGGGGCTTTGTGAGAATAAAACACCTTGATTCGTGGGAGGCACCTGCCACAGCCAGGCCTGGCTAACACAGATCTCAGCAGAGCCGGAAATGGAGAGAACGTGGAAAGTGGGTGATGGATGGATGGATGCAGGTTGTATGGATGTATGCAAGCAGGATGGACGCCCGTGACTAAGTACATTACCCGCTGTCAGTGCTGTGCACATGACCGTCACATTGTCGTTTGTAAAACGAGAAAAAGTCTGTCCATTTCCAGTTCAGATACTCTTCTAAAAGTATTCCCAGTGGGTGGTTTGTGGAGTCTTCGAAAAGAGAGACAAGGCTGTGGCGAGTGCTGAGTGGTTGGACATGCTGGGAGGTGGAAGCTGGGGGCTGCCTAGGATCTTTGGGAAATGTCTCCTCCCCCAGGCGAGGTCATGGGGCAGCAAGAAGGCCCTTGTCAGATGTGCATCTTGGACATTCAAGCCTCCAGACTGTATGAACTTTTTGTATTTTATTTTATATTAGAATCTCATGTGGTTCAGGCAGGCCTTGAACTCAACATGTAGCAGAAACTGACCTTGAAGTTATGATTGTTGTTTTGCTTCACCTCGAAAGTGCTGGGGTTACAGATGGACACCACCGTGTCTGGTGTCTGCAGTGCTGGGGATCTGACCCTGCTCTTCATGCACACTAGGCAAGCACCCTATCAGCCGAGCTACAGGCCTGCTGCTGATTTTGTTCTGCAGCAGTAGTTTGCATCTGGAGTGTCTCAGAGGCCTGTATGTTGATGGCTTGATTATCAGCCTATGGCTTTCTTAGGAGAGACTGAGACATTGGGGACGTGTGGCTAGGTGGAAGGAAGTGAGATCACTTGGGGGTGTGCCTTTGAAGGAGATATTGGGGCTCCAGCAATTTCTCCTCTTTGTGCTTTCTAGACTCAGAGCCGCCTTGCTCCATCCAGGCTCCCTCCGTGTGCTGCCTCAGAAGCCCAAAGGCAATGGTGTCAGGTGTCTGTGAGCTGACACCATGGGTTTAAAGCAAACGTTTCCTTCTTAGAATTGATGGCTGTAGGTGTTGTGTTACAGGTGCTTGGGTGGCTCAGGCCGTGGAGGTCACCCCTCACTAGACGCCTATCTTCCCTGGTGTTTTGAGTTTCTTAACGGTATTTCAATAGAATAAGAATAAAACAAAACCAAAAGGAAGTATCCAAATCTGTGTGCTCCTAATATTGTCTACAGATACATTATGATTAGAAAATATAAATGTACTGGTTGTTTTTTGTAAACCTAGACACAAACCTAGACATCTCTGGGAAGAAGGAAGGGATCTTGATGAGAAAATGCCTCTACAAGACTGTCCTGTAGTCTTGATTAATGGCTGATGTGGAAGGCTCAGCACACTGTGGGTGGGGTCACCCTGGGCAGGTGGTCCTGAACTGTATAAGAAAGCGGGCTGGGCAAGCCATGGAGCACAAGCCAGTGAGGTGCGCTTCTCCATGGCCACGGCTTTTGCTTCAGCTCCTGCCTGCCTCCAGGTTCCTGCCTTGCCCTGACTTCTCTCAGTGATGGAGTGTGACCTAAGTGTTATAAGACAATTAAAGCCGCCGGGCGGTGTTGGCACACGCCTTTAATCCCAGCACTTGGGAGGCAGAGGCAGGCGGATCTCTGTGAGTTTGAGGCCAGCCTGGGCTACAGAGTGAGTTCCAGGAAAGGCGCCAAAGCTACAGAGAAACCCTGTCTCGAAAAGAAAAAAAAAAGACAAAGCCTTTCCTTCCCAAGTTGCTTTTGGTTATGGCCTTTACCACAGCAATAGAAAGCTAAGAATAAATGTTTGATAATATGCTTGTGTAGTGGTTTTACTATAAACTTTCTCACTAAGAGGAGAAAAGCCAAACTTGTGTGTGTGTGTGTGTGTGTGTGTGTGTGTGTGTGACCATTTGCACATGTGCTGAACCTGAAATCATCAATGCAGAAGAAAACAGTTTTGAACACACAAGAAACAATTATAAAAAGCCCTGAGCACATTCTAGGTTCATCTTTTGGTGCTTATTTACTGCTCACAGAAATGTTTACTTCCCTAAGCAGGGGTTTATATTATATAACAAGTGCAGAAATACAAACTGTGGCAGCCACAGACTCAGTGTCATAGTCTACCGGGGACTATGGGGGTCCAGCCCCTCGATAGTAGCCTCCCAGGGTCCGGGAAGAATCTACAACCAGCTGATAATTAATCTTTGAAGGAATGAATCTATGTACACGAAACTCCTTAGTCCATACACTTTATTATTCTGTGTCAGTTACAAGCTTATATTCTGCTCTCATATTTAGCTCCTTTTTTTGCCTGATTTCTCTCTACACTTGTCTGTGGTCCCCTCTAGGTTCTGTCTTAATTCCTTCATCTAGTTCTGCCCCTCATAGGTTCTCATCCATCGTGTTCTTTCCCTTATCATCTCCTCTCCCATCTTGTTCTTCCCCATCTGGCTCTTCCTCATCTTCCATCTCGTTCCTCTAGTCCTCTCTTCTAGCCCTTCAACCTAGTTCTTCCCCATCTCAGTTTGTTCCTCTCAAACTAGGTGTTCTTACCCACCTAGTTCTTCCATTCTCTTTTCTCTTCTCCATCCCCCCGTACCCTGGAAGTCCTGGTATATATACACTTACAAGCAGTAATCCCTTGGCAGTGCAAATCCAGACTTCCAGGGTCAAACGGAGGGGTGATAAGAATCACATAAAGACGCAATAACCATTAATTATCATTTGCAACCCCAAAGGAAAGTGACCAATGGGGAAATGAATTAACTAAAGGTAGTATCTAAGAAGAGGGATCTTATGTGCTCAACTATAGTCTTAAATGTGATTAGTAGAAAATGTTAAGAATCTATAAGTTGCTAGGTCAATGGGAGAAAATAAAACTGCCTTCTTTTTTTCCAGTGACTCCTATCTGTCCAAGCTATCTGCCATTTTTCTGCAGGGTGGGGGAAAGTGTGCTCGGTCGCTAGGCAACCTGTGTACAGGTAGATGCCTCTGGTTATAGTTAAAGGGAGATCTGGAACCAGAGGTAAGATTTGGGAAAGGAGAAAATAAAGCTTAATTGGCACATCCGTCGGGCCTTCTCAAACAGGTAGCCTGGTAAGTCTGTTCTTAGAGAGTACAGAGATATCTCTGATGAGGTACTTTCCTCCATCTGGGGATGGACCTGGCCGGATGCTGCCAATGATGATAATTACAGGAAGGCTTGAACTGGGGTTCAGGCTGAGCACAGCTGTCAGCGCAGAAGGTTATCTAAATATTCCTAGAAGTGGTTAGGTGAGGAGTTAGAGGTCTATAAAGTTAGTAAGGCTGTAAGAAAAGGAGGGTCCGAGCTAAATTGTGTAAAGCTATTACTTAACATCCACCTGACCTAGGTGGTGTCTCCTTGTGGAATTTACCTTAAATCAGGAGACTTTCATGTGGGCTGTTATCACTGTTAGTCCTTGAAAGTGGCTAAGGGAGCTATCTGATTCCAGAGAAAGCCTTTCCTGAGGCTGTTCTCCAAATACCCGGAATGTGTATGTCCAGAGAGTGATCAGTCCACACTGTTAGCCCTTCTTAGGGAAAAATCAGTTGGGAAAACTATGAAGGCACACATGATTTTCATAACAGAAGACAGCTGACTTATAACAAGCTAAATAACATCAAAAGCTCCTTGGAATTTGGCTTCCTCTGGAGGAATTCCCTGATCCCTACAGGTAGTGACTTTGCCATAACCAGCTGAGTTCTTATATTCCTGGGGCCCGCAGCAATAGTCACTGTTCTGTTGCTGTGAAGAGACACCATGACCAAGGTAACTCCTAGGAAAGAAAGCATTTAATTGGTGCTGGCTTAGTTTCGGAGGTGAGTCCATTGTCATCATGGTGGGAAGCATGGTGGCAGGCAGGCAGGCGTGGTGCTGGAGAAGTAGCTGAGAGTTCTACATCTTGGTCTGAAGGCCAGGGGTGGGGGGGAGGGGTTCGTGGGGGAGGGCCCAAACATGAGTGACACTGGGCCTGGCTTGGGCTTTTGAAACCTCAAAGCCCACCCCCAATGACACACTACCCCAACAAGGCCACACCTCCCAATCCTTCTCAAATAGTGCCACTCCTTGATGACTAAGCATTCAAATATATGTGCCTGTGGGGACCATTCTTATTCAAACCATCAAACTCAGGGAGCAAAAAGTTTGTGTTTTGAGGGCGATGTCAATACCATCTTTCTGCCAGTCTCCATGTTACTCAAATAAGGGTGTTTCCTCTAATTCCCAGAGAGCAGCAAGGACAGAAGGAAAAGGAAGTGACAGCTATCTCTTTCTGACAGTTCCCAGAGACTTGCAAATTCCATGCTCTTGGTTGGCTGGGTTCACAAGCTCTGCTCACCACTGTTAGGAGACACACTGGGAAACTTGTTTAAATATGGTAGTCAGTTCTGAGACAGCTGCATAAGTCTGTAGGAGATAAATGAGACGAAGGGACCACTGCAGTGCCACAGGAAGGATCAGCCATATCAGTCCAGAAAACAAATCAGGGCAAGTGCCCCTAGTCAGAGCTGCAGAGACAGGAGCTCTGACCACAGTGCCATTCAGCTGCCCTCTGCACTGAACTGACAAAAATGTATCTGGAGCAAGGAGGTGTCACCTGGGAAGGAGGCCACCATATGCATTGCAGATTCATGTAGCAGAGTTGAAAGGGTGCATTGCATAACATTTAAGTCGAGAAGAAAGTGGAGAAATCATGAATATTGATATAACTGCAGCAGATGTTAACAGTGTCTCAGGTTCATTGTGCACTCATTGTGCACAGCGACCCAAAGCCTTTTATATATATATATAAAAAAGAGTCATGGTCTTTCTCCAGTTGTGGCTTACATGTAACTTCAGGGATGTGTGTTTACAATGCTCCTTTGCCTGCTCTGGTGGTAGATGTGATTTCACAACATGGAGGACTAAGGCAGGAGCATCACATGAGCCTAGGAGTTCTGGGTCGGCATGGGCAAGTAGGAGATCCTATGTTGAAAACGAAATCTTTCCTACAAGCCCTAGTCCCACAGTGAGTCTGCAGTGGGATCTTATATGGTGTCTGGTACAATGGAGGCATTCCATGTTGTTTAGATTCATAACTTCCTCTTCAGTATGAAGACAGATGTCTTCTCAGAATGACGAAGACAAAAGGCTTTAAACCTCCCCTTTCGGAGGCTTCTGTTCCATGCTTGACTTTACTGATCAATAAGATGCTGAGTTCTGGTTGGTGCCCCAGACATGCTGACTTACTGAGCTTCCTTCCTTCAGTCCTTCCTCACATGTCTGGAATGAGGAGGTTGTTGGGGGGGGGGCTTCTCACACCCATCTTCCATTTTCAGGAACCCTTGGATTGGTGAGTCTTCATGTGGCACCGAAGTGCTGAGGCCTTGGCGTCACGTTGGTGGGACTTTTCTTGCACGTGGGTCCTGATGTGGGTGTTGAGCTTTGAGGACTGGTGAAGACTGTCCCACCCTGCTGGCCCTGTAGGGTGTGCTGTCCGGTTGAAGTGCAGCGTGTTCCTGATGCTTTTGCACACTGCTGCATGTGTGCATCTTCTCACTCATGTGACTTCCGTATGCTTGGGGAGGAATGACCGGCAGACAAAGGCCTTCCCACACTTGTAACACTGGCGGCTCTTCACTGTGGTACTGGCTCGCTGTCGTATTGCAGAAGTTTCTGTGCTGGTGTTGTTCCAAATCTGTGTTTCTACAGCATGAGATGGTACACGCAGGAGGCAGACAGTGTGTGTACATGGGTCTGAACTCTGAGTTTCTCCCCTAAGGTGAGTCCTAGGTGGTAGTGGAGCTTGGCCAGCACAGAAGGCTTTTCCAGATGAATCCCATTCCTGAAGACCCACCCTCAATTCCTGCCTTCCAGTCCATAGGCTATATCGCAGCTTCATCTGAATTCTCACATGTGGACCCAGCAGAGACTTCAGCCAAAAGACAGGCATATTCATTGGTTTGAGTGTGTTTTGATGGTTGCTTGATGCAGGATATTTCACAATAGTGAAGTTCCATGATGGGGCATGTATTCTTGTGGAACCCTCTTGTGAGGACATGAACTTCCAGCTGGGTTGGGGGATATCTCTTATCTGATGGCCACAGAGTCTAGCTGGAGCTGTGACTTTTTCTAGGTTTGTGGGGATGTGTTTCTAGTACCCTACTGGGGTGCGTGGAGATCTTCAGAGACCTCCTCCAGTGTTTCCTTGAAATGTTCTTGTGGAGTGGATGTTTGGTTTTGTACTGAATCATCCAATCTGTAATAAAGTGGATCAAAAGTTTGACTCTGTTCCAAGTAAAGTGAGATGAGGGAATGCAGAATTGGCTAGGGAAGAGATCCAGCCAAGCCCCACGCCTCCAAGAATGACATTGGGATGGGACTATTGGAAATTTGTCCATAGGTCACAAGCGAGGGACAGAGGTTCCTAAGGAATGGTTCTGACCATGTTAAGTTCATGCTGACACGTGGGAGGGAGCGGGCAGGGCAGGACAATGGAAGGCGCACGAGCGTAGACGGCGGGCAGACTCTCAGCCCTCCCTGGACCGTGCGTTCTGTGTTCTCACTGAAGTGACACAAGGCACACATGAAAGGCTTTAAAAACGTGCTGTGAAGTTGGGTGGATCTTTAATCCCAGCACTCAGGAGGCAGAGGCAGGAGGATCTCTGTGAGTTCGAGGCCAGCCTGGTCTACAGAGCAAGATCCAGGATAGCCAGGGCTACAGCAGAGGAACCCTGTCTCAAACAAACAAGCAAGCAAGCAAGCAAGCAAGCAAGCAAGCAAGCAAACAAACAAACAAAGACATGCAGTGAAGCCTCTGGTACCTTCCTGTCAGCCCAGCACTTGGGAGGCTGAGGCAGGAAGACTGAGAGTTGGAGGTCATCTCAGGAAAAAAACGTCCAACCTAACAATTCTAAGCACGGCGGAGGATGGCGCAGTCACTGGTTCCATGTCGCTCCAGGACAGTTCCCCTCAAGGGACTCCTAGACCCATGAAGGAATCCTCTCCACCTCTTCCCCCTCCAGCCCTGGGAAACCACAAGTCTGCTTTTTATACCTTGGATTTTTCTAGTCTGCCACACAAACAGAATATGACATGCTGGTCAATCAGCATTCCCATGGCAGTGCTGAATACTATCCACATGATGGGTATACCACATTTGGTTTCTCTGTTCACTCACTGATGGACATTTGGTTTGCATGGTGTTTGCATGAGAATGGTCCCCATAGGCTCATGTGGATTAGGAGGCGTGGCTTTGTGGGCATGTCTTTAAGGGATTGTCCTGATGAGTGGGAAGAGCTGCTTACTGTGGATGGCACCATTTCCTAGGAAGGGGATCGAGGATGGTATAAGAGTGAAGAAGGTCAGTTGAACTTGGACATGAGTTAATTCACTGCTCTCTGCTCTTGATTGTGAGTGTGATAGGACCGATTCTTTACCTGCTGCCCTGATGGACTATAACCTAGAACTGTGAACCAGGCAAACTCTTTCTGAAGTTACTTTTGCTAGGGTATGCTATCACAGTCACAGGAAATAAGACTAAGACAGTGAGTTCCTGAATGCACTCCTGGCCATCCCCTTATAATTATTACTATTACATTATTGGGATTGTACCGACCACCTCCCAGCCAGAGATGGGACAACATTAGTTTTTGGAAAACTCCATATAGCCCAAGCAGCTGCCAGCTGTGGAGACACAGAAGGAACAGGAAGTTACCTAGAGAAGACGCTGGGTCTGGAGCGAGCGGCTGCCGGGACTTGCTGAGGGTCCCCGGATCACGGGAGTGGGAAGGGTGAAAGCGGCTTCACTCAAGCTGCATGTAGTTGGTTCATCTCTCAGTAACGTCGAAGAAATTGGGATAGCCTAAAAATTATTCAGAGTTTAAAATCATTTTATAGGTTTCCCTAGAGACCTCAAAATGAAGTTAATTTTTTAGAGACAGGGTTTTCTACGTATTCTCGACTGTTCTGGAATTTGCTGTGAAATCCCAAGGCTTGCCTCTCCTGCCTTTGCCTCCCAAGTGTTGGGATTACAGGAGCCTACCACCCCTCCCCCCAGACCACAAAATGCACTCTTCAAATAAACATCCGGTGGAAAATTGTAGTTTTATTCTGAGTAACGTATAGGCCTTGTTGCCAGAGTTTAGGCAAAGCCTGGACTTTAGAGTTGCAGTTGACTAGGCTCTGTCATGGATCCTGATATGCCAAACATAGACGTGATCAGGGGTAAGAAGTGACGAGCATGGAAGCTGCTTTAACCGCAGTGATCATGTTGGGAAGAGCAGATAAATGGGTTCAGGGAGCACAGATCTGTGTTCCGGGGATTTTACAGGGAAGGGGAAGCTGAGGGGGGGAGGCTGCACAGCAGGGGTGTGTGCAGCTGGCAGAACAGAACAGCAGGGGTGTG
>CABHPQ010151016.1:31295-61218 GCA_902168405.1 Peromyscus aztecus | reverse complement strand
AGAAAACTGTTTGATTTAGATATATTTGTCACTTCAAAAGATTGCTCCTGTGTGTTCAGCCAAGTAGGGGCTCAACTCTTCTTAGTGGTCTGAACTTTTCCCATCTGCCTTTGTCTGCAAGCACCTATATTTCTTTTTAAACTAAGGGAAAAGAGTGTTCAATTTGCCACCTCCTTCTCTCCCTCCTCCCCCAGTTCCCGGTCCCATTTGTCTCCCTTTCCCGTCCTGCTTCTTTACTCTCCCCCTCCTTTACCTTTGAGCCGTCACACTGCTATGTCTATTTCTGTCTCTCCTTTTCCTTTTTCTTTCTATCCACAGAAGTCTTATGTTTGTCTAATAATTGGCAGGAGATCTCTCTCTCTCTCTCTCTCTCTCTCTCTCTCTCTCTCTCTCTTTTTTTTTTTTTTGCTTGCTTCTTCAGTGATGAATAGTTGGCGTCAGATCAAAGACAAACCCTGTGGTTTTCTGGCTGCCCAGAAGGGCGGTGCAGCTGGCAGGCATCCCAGCTGCCTGGTGATAGGCATGTGGAAGAGATACCAAGCTCACAGGTCACTGTGTGTGTGTGTTCGTGTACGTGTGTTTTGCAGGCCAACAGCAGGCTGAAGCAGATCGAGAAGGAATACACTCTGAAGCTTGCCAAATCTTCCCAGGTAAGCATGGGCCAAAGACACAAAACAAAACAGTAAATCTGAAACACAAAGCCAAAATGAGACCGGCTGAGCAAAGCCTTTGCACTTCAGCGTTAAATCCAAATTCTTGTCAGTTTTTCGTGGATTAGTATCATATTTTGATGGGTAGATAAATAAAATATATTTTTAATATTTCCATCTTATTAAAATCAGGAACAGTTGCAAATATTGAGCCATTTGAACCAACACCTTCATGTTCACACACACACACACACACACACACACACACACACACACAGAGTAAGCTGTTGTAAAACCAGCCGGCACGCTTGAACAAGCCCAGGCCGAAAGACATTTCACAAGGCAGGAGATACACACCTACTTTTGTGATGTAAGCAGGTTGATAACATCTGTGCTTTTTTTCCTTTTCAATATCCTAACTCGTTGCACCCATAGGCTAGTTGACTAATTCAAAACGACAGACAGTTCTAGGTTAGCTCAACTGTTGCCCCTTCTGGAGGGTGGGAAAGAGGAAGAACCCCGCCCCCAGCACTGTTTGTTGCTAACTCCAGCGGTTTTCTCTAAGGAAGGCTAACAGTTAAATGCTGCCTCTGCTAGAAGGGCCATGCTTGCGGAACATCTGCTTCGTGAGTTGTTCTGTTTTCCAGTGGCTTCAGTTAGGGAGTCCCAAACCTCTGGAGTTCTATAAGTTCTGCTAGAACAAGCAAGCACTGTTTACCTTCATTTTGTAGATGGATAACTAAGCCATTTAGTTTTACAGTTTTCATGTCTAATGATTTTAAGTTGGCTTTAGTATCATTGCCTGTACACAATGGTATGTAAACTGAAATGCATGTTCCATTTTATGAATTGCCTGATAATAGAAGCAACAGAACAAATGGCAATATCCAACATTTCTGGGCACAAGCCTAGTGACTTCATTCAGTCTTCCTCATTGGCTCCATTTTTGCAGTTGAGGGCTGGGGATGGAGCTCAGCAGTAGAGGGCAGAAATCTAAGATCAGAGAGATGAGATCATAGGAGTTAGCAAGTGACTAAGCCAGGACTCAGCCTGGCGCTGACTTCAAAGTGGCAATCCTGACCTTTGACATAACAGCCTGGCCCAATGCTTTACCTTCCTAATACAGCAGAGCTTTGAATGTAGTTATCAGGAAATGTCAATTCTGTGATTATTTCTAAAATTGGCATGTTATATAATTCTCGTGCCATTAAAAGAGCCAGAAGTCTTTGTTTAATTGAATAGTCATATGTGTTTATGTGAGAGATGATTGTAGCTTGGTTGCCATTATTCCAGCCCTTCAGGGAGAGATGTCCTTGTTAATCTGTTGAAAACAATGCTTACAACCAGCTGAAAGAAATCTTAACACTCCCAAATTAAAGTTTAAACAGAAATATGAAAAATCTCAACTTGGCATAATGCTTCTTTTGCTTTGTTTGAAATGGAAGATACAGACAGTGAGCTGGGAGCTAGCTAGTGAAAATGCTTAGCTAACAAGACTGTAAACAGAAGCCTTAGGTTTACCTGCAGGAATGTGGGAAGAAACCTGATTAGGTGACATTAAAGCAAATTAAAAGTTAGCATGTAAGAAAGCCAGATCTTGGAGTCCACAGACCTGGGTCAGAATACCAACCAGTCCTACCACTTGTGTGACCTTGAGTGCCTTTGCCTGCCACCTCTGGAATTCAGTTTCCTCATTAGTCAAATGGGAGATCAGTGCTTACCTCTAAAGACGGTTTTAAGTAGTAAGTAAACCAGTGTCCAAAGCACACAGTGCCTTGTGTGTACTAAAACATGCAATAACTGTTAGCAACCCTAGGTGTATGAACATTGCAATAGAAAAGGAAGAAGCGATCCAGGGAAAAACCTAGAAGAAAGATGAAATTTTTTTATCAGACACTGTGCTTTCAGGTGTTTAAGAACTGATGAAATGTCTCCACAAATTTGGAAATGTAGAAGCTCACTATTTTTCTTCAAGACGTTAAGGAGAAGAGCATGGGAAATGAGCAATAACTATCATGCACTGTAATCATTTATAAACCAAAGAGCAACGCAAGACCAGAAAAATACATAGCAAGTGAAGATAGCCTTATACTGATACTAGTCTCTGCACCCATCTCTCATGCAGTGAGTATTTATAGCCATGAACTGGCATTTGAAAACATCAGTTTACACTGCCAGTCACGGCTGAGAAACAGATTACTTTAAATGAACATTTAAAAAAAAAGAAAAGAAATAAGAAACATAGGCTGTTTCTGCTTCCAGAACGAGTTTGCTGGAATCTCTAGTGCATATCTCATGAAGCTGGTGAGAGTGCCAGAAGCAAAGTTGCTTCACTGTGTTTATCAGGACTTAAAAACTTTCCTCTCAAGAACAGTGCTAATGTGACCGGATGAGTGATGGCTCCATTAGCACTCAAGAGAGCAGCACTTTAAATTGGGAAAATAGTTGAGATCTCTTCTTCCTATGAAGGAAGTTACTTGGTCTTTAAGATCTTATCAAGCTTTGGACCTAGTAGACCATGTGCACTTAACCCTGGGCACACTCAAAGACTGTGCCCCTTATGAGTCTACACAGTCTTCACCGTAACAGCCAGGGAGGCATCATCTCTAGGCATGCTGTTTCCCTCAGTCACGTATTTGTTCTTTTTGTCTGAATATTAGATATTAACCTTGCCTTCTCAGTTTTAACATAGTTTCTAAACTCAGTTCAGTTCCCTACTTTTCATTTTCCATAATAAGATAATACCATTTTGTAAAAATATTCATAGCTAAAGAGGACCAGCTGCCAGTTGAACCCACCCACTGCCAATCAATCATTGCCAGTACCCTGGCTAGCTTCCCCTTCATGGTGCAGATTCATGCCCATGAAATATGCCACATGCCCCCACTGTGTCCAGGGGCCATGCTGAGGGAAGCAAAGGGCTCTCTGCCTTCCTGTATTCTGTAAGGAACCCCAGTGCCTTCCTGTCCTTTCTAGGTATGGTTTTTGTTGGCTGTTGAACTTAGAGGAAGAATTTGAGAAAAGTCTCAAACTGTACCACAATCTGAAAAAAAAAAAAAAAAACAATAGAAATAAAAGGTGAAATTTAACTTCTATTTTAAATTCTGTGAAGACTTGAAATAAGATCCTAGTATCTGTGCAGAGTTTCATTGCCTGGCAATCATTAGAAACCATTATTGCTTTCATGGATCAGGCTGCTTACAGCACCCTCCCAAACTAGCCCCTGTTGTTCGCCAGCGCGTTAATTTTCCATATCTACATGAAAATGTCCTAATCCACTCCTTACTGTAGATAAGTGCAGAGTAAACAGTTAGTGGCATTTTACTTCATATTCTTTAATTATGATTCTACCCAAACTGGAGGCTCCCAATTATGATTGTTTATATATAACAGATTTCTTTTTTTCAAAAACTTTTACTATTACTTATGGAAAGGCTAGACTATGTCAATTTATTTTTTTCCCGGTGGTGATTATTTCTTATTTACCATGATAGTTCACTACTTAATTTACCATTATGATTCATTACTTAAATACTTATTGAGTGCTAGTGTTATATGCACTGAGCTAAGGTGAAAAGTTTGTTTTCTTGTACTGGGAAGACCAGTGAATAGATGTAAAGACCCATGCTGTGTTCCTAACCTAACCCATGTTTGCTAGCCTAGTATTCTGATTACTTCTTCATCTGGAATATTTGGAATATTAAGTCTTTTTTTTAGGTGACACAATGTTATCCCACCTACTAATCCACCTACTTGTCTAGCCATAGTGTTTCACCTCAAATGTTTTGACATTCCCTTTATAAGTTTTAAAAATTGTTTTCCAAATATAATCTCATTTTTCCCCCATAGAAGTCTCATTATCTCTCCCCTAGAGAATATAAAAAGCAAGTGTGCCTTCCTTGGAGCATCATTTCTAGTTCCTTCCAAAACCTACACTCATTCCTTTTGGTATACATTGTCCAGAATCTTCTATGAGGAAAATCCTGATCTTGAGCCCTTAAAATCGTTTAAAATACCTTTAAATATTTTTGTCTTCAATCTTAGCTATAATAATCTCAATCTTACTTTTTTTTTTGAGGCAAGGTCTCATGTAACCCAAATTAATCTCAAACTCACCCTGTAGCTGAAACTGACCTTGAACTCCTGATCCTCCTGTTTCTGCTCAATACTGATTTGCTCAGTTCTAGTATTTTTAAAAGGAAAATAAATATCTTATACTTTAAAAGTGGATTCCATGACTGTGGTAGATACCCAAATCTACACATGTTATAAAATTGCAGAGAACTAAACACACACTAGAGTTGACCTCCCCACTCCTGTGAAGTTGTGGCTTACTCAGCTTGAGACACTCAAATATTAAGCTGTGTTTACTGTTTGGCCCCAGGTTCCTATAAAATATCAATCTTCAAGTTCATGGTAGGTTGAGGAAATCTGGCTTTCTTATCCCTAGCCCCTCTGGCCCTGTAACTAAAATCTGGTTCTTCTGTGCTTCAGTTCTTGACATTTACTATAAGAATTTAACCTGTACTACTTATGGATGAAAGTGCTATGAAGTGTAATTGAATGGATGTAACATTTGTTGCATGGAAGCAACATTTAATCAAAATTCTTAAAATAGATGAACAGTATTCTATTCTCAGTAAGTGAATTCCTCCGCTCAGCAGAGGGTCAATTTAATATTCTCATACTGCTCTTATGAATTTCTTCATCTCAAAATAATCTTAACATTTGACTAAATTTTAAACTTTGAACAGCGAATTTGCACACTGTTTATCATAACAGTGCTCTGTTTATGTCCATTGTGACAACTAATATTTCTATAGCACTTGGCTTTTATGGCCCTCCATATAGTTTCTATTGCTTTGTTTTTTGATGCTGTGCTCCTGTTCTGTGGGAAACTGAGATCAGGAAAGACAGCTAAGCCCAGTGTTTCTCACCCACTGCATCCCGCTCACAGAGCTGCATGGTGAGTACTGATACTGTTAAAGCATTGTGAACACTGATACTGTTTCTTGTATTAGAGAAACAACCATTTCCTGCTTTCAAAAACAATCCTGGCTGTTGAGATTGAAAGGAAATGGCTGCATCCAAAGCAAAGGAAGAGCCGACTCAGAGGGCCCATTGCGTTCCTCATCAGATGTTCATTTGAGAAGGTGGGGAACCCTGCCCTGGAGGGAGCTAACTCCTGAGTGTGGAGAGAGCTCCAGGAGTCCCTATGCAAGGGCACATCTGGGCCAGAATAAACTTTCATGAGTGTGTGCTCTCAGGAAGGAGAGGCCTATTTGGAAGCATGAACTTCTCTTCCATACCAAAATTTTGTTAAAAACAAAATGAAGTTGGCTCCTTAGAACAAGAAGCTGACTGTGGGCTTCAATTCTTGCCCATCTCCGTAGCTGGAAATCATCTTCAGCAGTGTAAAATGTTTGACCTCTTTATGTCTGTTTCCTCATTTTAAAGAGGGAGGTAATAATCATACTTATCTCACAGTAACAAATAATATAAAAACTTCATATCTCAACACAGTACATAACATTAGTTAATACCCAAAACTTACTATGTGGAATTGGGCGACCATAAAGAGTGAGCATGACCATGAAGAATAAGGGTGGTGCTGGTGCTGATGATGGCGCTGGTGCTGCTGCTGGTGGTGTGGTGGTGGGTGATGCTGGTGCTGGTGATGTGGTGGTGGTGGTGGTGAGTGCTGGTGCTGGTGGTGATAAGTGGTGGTAGTGGTAGTTGGTGGTGCTGGTGAGTGGTGGGTGGTAGTGATGGTGGTAGTGCTGGTGCTGGTAGCAGTGGTGGTGGGTGGTGGTAGTGGTGGTGGTGGTGGTGGTGATGGGTGAAGGTGGGGGGTAGGGGGGTGGGAGTGAGTGGTGGGAGGGGTGGGGTGGGTGGTGGTGCTGCTGGTGGTGGTGGGTGGTAGTGCTGGTGGAGGGTGGTGGTGGTGGGTGGTGATGGGTGGTGGTAGTGCTGGTGGTATAGTGGTACAAAGTCTTACTAAAGTCAGACCAGCCTTCCTCACTCTTAACAAGTTTATTTCTCAGTAAAATACCATCTGATGCTTTTCATTTTTTTGAGATCACAGATGTTCCTTCTTCTGATGAGTAAATACTGTGGAATGTTAGAGTGGAAATATCTTCCAAGTATATTTGGTTCAGCAGTTGTCCACCATTCACAGTTTTATTGTAGGTTTTATTGTGTGGAATTTTGTGCATTAGCCTGAGTGATATGTTAATTGAAAATGTTCAGTTTGTGGAATAGAGTTTTGCCAAATTCATTCTTTTGTTAAGCATAAATACATATAAAATAGATGCCTCTCACTGGAGAATTTGAAGTTACAGCATGCTGTTTTCATTTTAGATCATAGCAGAACTTCAGACAACCATTTCCTCTCTGAAAGAAGAGAGCGGTCGGCAGCAGCTTGCTGCAGAAAGGCGGCTCCAGGATGTTATACAAAAGTTTGAAGATGAGAAGCAGCAGCTGATTAGAGATAATGACCAAGCAATCAAGGTAATCTAAAGACTGCAGTCACCAGTGGTACCAGCTGCTTTAATGTAATTAAGAGGAGGCTGAAATCGCAGCAGTGGGCAGATGACGCAGGTGTCTGGCTTGCTCACACAGCCTGCAGTAACTCCATTCACTGGACTCTCTACCTTTGATGTATCCAGTGACTCAGGCTGACTTCCCTCCAAGAGATCGCATGCCAGCATAAAAAGTCATTTTTGGCAACCCCTACCCATTCATATTGAACAAATATTTGAAAAATACCTCGTCCTTTCTCTTGAGAACTACTTTGGAATTGTCTCTTGAAATTAGAATGTGTGTTTCAGCCCAGTACTGCTGCCTAGCACATTCAGAAGTCAGCTTCCAATTTACATTCTGTTCTTTGTACCCAGCCTTTCATTATGTATTCGCATAATGAGCAATAGCGTGTGTTCCAGGCGTGGAATGCCAGCCATCTGATGGGCTTTGGCTGGTGGTTGCTGCTGAGAACTTTGGTTGTTTCTAAACGGCTTCAGAGACCCATTCACACCTTAGCAGCAGCAGAAAACTCCCTGGACCTGATCCTCTAGATGAGGGCAGTTAGATCTCAATGCAGTGTTTTCCTTGGCTTCACAATAGTGGATGTTATTGTAAGTGTCTGCATCACGCTGTGTTTCATCTATGAGGAGCAGCATCAGGAAACCTTTGTAAATATGGCTAAAAGGAGAACAAATCGTTTTGAAGAATGCCCAGAAAAAGGTGATTTTTCAGTGACTTTGCTATAACAATACTTAAAACATGGAGAGTAATCATACAGAGCAAAGAAAAATAAGTTTGGGGTGTGCGTGTATGTGTGTGTGTGTGTGTGTGTGTGTGTGTGTGTGTGTGTGTGTACCTTTTAAGCCTAGATGGTATTGAATAAAATAAAAGGCTTTAAGAGATTAAAAAAAAAAAAACTTTTGAGACCAGCACAACCAACCTCCTCACTTTACAGGTGAGGACTTGGGATTTGGTTAATGGCATGTTGCCTATTTATTTCTATTTGTGAGATTTTTGTCCTCCATAGGTTATGAGACAAACAAACAAACAAAAACAAAAAACAAAAATAAAATCTGTTTCTTTTTCATGTTCTGTCTATTTAACACTGTCTTTCAAGCCCTTTTAGCTTACACATGCACACTTTTCATCTACAGTTGGTACGATTGACCTGTTAACTGTTTCCGTTGCCTGAGCTGGGCTATGGAGTTTGTTTAAATGGTTTCAGTTACATAAAAGTTTCATTTTAAGTGGATATCTCCTCCACTTATGTCCAAATAACCAAATGATCATTAATTTCTAATTTTCAAATAAACAAATGGATCCCATTGTATAAGCAAGGGAAGACATGAGTTAGGTTACCCCTAGCAACAGTCACTCCTAGCATTGTTTTTAAAGGATTAAAATTACCTTGAAAGAATTGTAATTAGCACAATTACCTATTTTAAAATATTTATTCTTATAGTTTTAAAACATTTGCATGATAAAAGGGAAAAGCCCTTTAATCATAACTTCAGACTCACCCCAAAGCACAGACTGAATTTAAATGATGAGAGTTCATATGTGCATAGCATATGCATAAAAACGTATGTACTGGGACTAGCATGATGGCTCAGAGGTTAAGAGCACTGGCTGCTCTTCCAGAGAACCTGGGTTCAATTCCCAGCACCCACATGGTGGCTCATAACCATTTGTAACTCCAGTTCCAAGAGATTCAACACCGTCACACAGACATACATGCAGGCAAAACATCAATGCACATAAAAACAAGTAATTTGTTTAAAAAGTATGTACCCTATTTTTCCTGATAGTAACAAATTAAAGTTATAATACAGTTAAAAAGCCAAGTATAGTGGCACACACCTGTAATCTCGGCACTTTTCAGAAGCAGGGGGATCATGAGTTCAAGGCCAAATTGAGCTTTATAGCAAAATCATGTCGTGGGAGTGGGAGAATCTTATTAATTAAAGAAAAATGGAAATGTAGTAATAGTTGAAATACAATACAGTTTGGGTTCTGTTACTTAATGTGTAAAGTGAACAGCTTTTTTTCTATCAAAGTTGCCAAAATCATTGATTTGTTATCATTCATTTCCTTGGCTTTTTCCTCTGGCTTTATCACACACACATACATGCACACACACACATACACACACATGCACACACACACACACACACACACTAATAGGAATAATAAGTGATAGTCACTCAACAGGCACTTTGTTCTGAGTTCTCTAACAAATATTTTAATTTATTTTATGTTCCATTACACCCCTTAGCCTTGACCATTTTTTTTTTGTCTGTTTCATTATTCTTTATCATCTGTAACTTTTTGGAAACTCATCACATGAAACTACTAAATTAGCAAATGTCTTGAAATCTGTACATAAAACCCAAATTACCTCCAGTTCATCTATTCATGTACTATTCAATGCTTTAAAAATACAAAAGGAAAGGTACACCCAAAGATAGCCCTGCATTCTTTAGAAAAGGAAACGGCCCTTTAATTTCCCACTGACATCAACCCCAGCTCCATGCCCAGCACTTAGCCCTCTTGTCATAAATATTTCCAGGAGCGTTTTCTCTCGGTCACTTAGCTTCCGGCTCTCAGGCAGCCTGCCTGTCCTTTGGGGGGAGGCAGGCACCTGTGACAGCAGCAGGAGCCTGGTGCATGGCAGTGCTCTTCATTGCCCTCACTTCTGGAGGCTTTTCTTCTGGTTCACCATCTTGCTATTCATCACAAGCCCCTGATTCTGAATGGGGTTTTGGAGCAAAAGTTGGAAGAATTCCTTTCTGTTTATTTCATTGGAGCTTGCTGGGTATGTGGAGGCAGTCTCTGTCACCTGATCGCTTGTGGCAGCTCTCATGGGCTTCCCCAGCTCATCTCCAGTCCTCTGGCAGCTCGAGAGCCCTTGCAGCTTTCTAGCCTTCTTCTCCGCCTCCTCACTTGCCCCAACCTCAGTTTCCCCAGCAGTTCAGGGAATCTTTTTGAGAAAAGGATTTCCTGAGCATAGCCGTGGGGAGACAACACTGAGATTGGACACCCAGTCCAACCCCAGACTGCCTGATAACTGGTGCACAAGGGTCAAGCCCCAGTCTGTCTTCCTTAAGAGCCTAAGCTACTACTGTTAGGCCTCCCTCCGGGTCCAAACAGGGCATCTCTGAACATGAATGAAATAACCAAATGTCCAGGTGGAAAGCCTGGCTCCACCCTTCTGTCTGCCTGAATGATGGAACAAATCTAAGAATTTACATTCTAATGGAACTGAGGGTTCTACACATCCAGATGCAGATACAGGGACATGTGTAGATAATTAGAGAGAGGCAGAGTCACCATGAAGCTCAATTTTCTGGAACCAAATACATCTGTCCAAAGAAATAGTCAACAATGGTGTATAAACAGCAAGGATGCTAATTGTGAAACCTGCTTCCCTACCCCCCACCACTACCACTTTCAACTGGATCAGCTGAGCTCTCTCAAACTGAGGACTGAGATTAGAGATGATTAGAACCCAGTGATGTCCCCTCTGAGCTAACTGTGGGTTTCTGTGGGTTCTAACGTCATGCTGTAGAGAACCTGTGAGGGAGAAAGCAGTCTACAGAATCCACTGAGGGCACCTGTGTACACACTATAGCGTGGTAAAATACTTTGGATAATAATTTGGCAGTGCCTATCACTAGTAAATGGCTTAGGAGGCCTACTTAGCCTTTGACCCAATTCTAGAATTCACCCCCAATACAATGATTAAAGTGTCATCCTTTGCTTTAGTCATGAAATGCTTGGCCACAGTATTGAGTTTCTGTTCTGTGCCAGGCACCTGTGACATCAGCATTCTCTGTCTCCACCCTATCTCTCACCATAGGAAGTAAAATGAAACCCTATCAGAGAAGGTTGTGTATGCATATTGAAAACATTCGCAAGATGCTCTGCTAGGAAAGTAAATTAAAATGTCTATCAAAAGAAGAATGCAATTACATAACAGAGTTTGACTTCTACATATCTCTGAAAAGTGGATTTGTAGTTAATTTATTTTTATTTTATTTTATGTGTATGGGTGTTTTGCATGTACATGTATCTGTGCAGTGCGTGCCTGTCTGGTATCCACATAGGCCAGAAGAGGGAGGGCATCAGATCCCCTAGGACTAGAATTACAGGAGTGTGTACATGTGGATGCTGAGAATCAAACCTGGGTCCTCTGGAAAAACAATTACTCTTAACCACCGAGCCATCTCTCCAGCCTGTGGATTTTCTTGATGTATTTGATTTATAGCATCACTATTTAAAAACAATTAAATATTTGTTGGTTTATCTTATTTCTACATTTAAAGTCATTAAAGCTTGTAGAAGGGATTATCCCTGGGGCTGAGAGAGGGAGCAGTGGATAAAGGCACTCACATCAAGCCTGGCCACCTGAGTTCTGCTCCCCAGAACCCACACCATGGAAGGAGTCTCATGCCAAATGGACAGCCTTTCTTCTACACATGCACCATGGTACATGCCTTCCAAAAATAAATGGATGAATGTAATATTTTAAAAGAAAGTATTATCTCAGATGAACACCCAAATGCAACTCAACTTGATGGCTTAGACATCAACTTTATTATATTCTTGTAGTTCTTAGAATCAAGAGTTGGGCAGGGGCAGCTGAGAGGCTCTTTTGCATCCAATGCATCACTGGATTTCATTTAGGAGAAAGATTAACTGAGGCTGAAATGTCTGAGATGGTTACAGAGTCTCCTTAACAAAGAGAAGTGGAGGGGCCTCAGAGATGTGAGGAAGAGCCTGCATTTGACAAGAAGCTGCACTAGAAAGATGCAGAATCACTCGTACCACATTCTGCCGGCCAAGACAGGTCACCAGACCAACACTGAACCAGTCCAAAGAAATAGACCCTCTTTCCCAATGAGGATGGCAGAGATTATATGGCCAAGGTAAATCCATCACAGTCATCTATGGGGAGTGAATGAAGTTTTGGATGAGTGTGCATTGTTAACATGAGCACTACCATGTCCCAGACCCCAATGACTCAGACAATGGGATGACAAGGTCTTCCCCACTCTGGTCCCAGTGCAGATGTTGGTAGTGTGGACAGATAGCATCCACCACTGCTTCCTCCTCCCAGATGACTGCAGCCCAAGACTGTTCCCCTACAGAGACCCCCTCCCAACACCAGCTAACCTGCTTCCTCCTTCAGCTGCATAATAAAGCCACCTGCTGGATCAGCTGTATGATAAACTCTGTTTCCCAGCTGCTGACGTGCCTCCATCAAAGTACATGGCCCAGTTAACCCCAGCTCTTCAGTATGTGTGTCTGTCTCCTTTTACTTCCCATCACAAGTCAGGTCAGTGCCCAAGTTGTTCAGGTCCCAGCAGCCATTCCTCGACTAATAGTGAAAAGGCTTCTGTCCCCACAGTCTGAAGTCTATATTGATAATGTCACAATAAAGTTACACATTTCTTTTTTAATTTTACTTTTTAGAGTAAATCTATTCTGTAGTTGTTGTTTTTTTTTAATTTTTTCAAAAATTTATTTATTTATTACAGTGTTCTGTCTGTGTGAATCCCTGCAGGCCAGAAGTGGGCACCAGATCTCATTACAGATGGTTGTGAGCCACCATGAGGATGCTGGGAATTGAACTCAGGACCTCTGGAAGAGCAGCCAGTGCTCTTAACCTCTGAGCCATCTCTCCAGTCCAATTCTGTAGTTTTGTAAAAATATAAAATAACATATGCTCAAGACATTCTTCAGAATTTATTTGAAAAGATAAAAGTTTTTCGGATCATCACAAAAGTTACTAACCAGAAATAACCAGCCTAGAACCAATGTGGACATCATTTCAGATATCCTGTTACACATAAAGCGGGGGAATACAACTAGACTCATAGAGTGAATTCTATTTTCAGTATTTTCATTTGTTTAGGAGAACATGTAGCCTTACTTTAATTCCACAAATTAGAAAGTTGGAAATAAAGCAGAAGGGAGCCTTGAACTGTGGGACAGATGGAGTGATCTGAGGCTGAGAAATGAGTGCATTTGCATAGTCATCCTTCCTTCTCCTAGCCCTTCCTTCCCTTCCTCCCTTGGGTAGTGTTGCTAGGTTCATGCTGTTCAGGCTTACGGTGCTGAGTCATGGTTAGCAGCACCCTTTAGCTTAGTCTTCCTGTTGTATGGATGCAGTCATACACTGTGCCTTTTCCTCAGCATCTCCATCTAGAGCTTTACCTTGATTTGGTGCTTAGTTGGCCAGGTGGTTCTCAATGGTCCTCTGTACTCCGAACTTTTTGTGATTAAGACTATCTACTGGTCAAGCCTTGTACTTGAGGCATGTGGCATAGGCACTGTGTTCTCCCTCGCCTTTTCTTCCAGTGTGTACCTATCACTCGTGTAATGTTTGAAGGATTGGGGGGGCAGGTGTTTGGTTGGTTTGGGTCTTGGTTTGGGTTTGGGTTTGGATTTTTTGAGACTTGATTTTTCTAAGTAGCCCTAGCTGTCCTGGAACTCTCTCTGTAGACCAGGCTGGCCTAGAACTCAGAGATCCACCTGCCTCTGCCTCCTGAGTGCGGGAATAAAAAGCGTGTGCCACCACCACCCAGTTTCATGTGACTTTAATGTTGCTGTGAGGAAAACTGTAAGGATCTAGTGTTCCTCCATATAAATAACTGGCTTTTGATGGGATTCCTAAAGAGTCTTTCTCATGTACATTTGGTAGATGAACCAGGGTCTATACGGCTATTAACCAGGGTACCTCTAAGTGTTAGAATTGACCACAGGTACCTTTGAAGCATAAAAACCCTCTTCTCTGGGTACAGAAAACTGACCTCTGCTGTTTGCTGCCTGTTCTGCAGACTGGGGGAAAGGGAAGGGAGAATGGGAGCAGAGGGAATGACGCAGTGCTGCCGAGCTGGCTTTTCTCCTTTGAGAATAATTAAATAATATCTCTCAGGGTTCTCATTACCAAGCTGCAAGGGGCTGCTCTGTCTCCTTGAGCTCTTACTTATCTGTGCTTTTGACACCCATGAAGAACAGAAAAGGTCATTCCCTCAGATAAAGCTGGTCCTCACCTGGTCCCCTACTTCATCCATCTTTCCTCCTCCCATCCCACGAGCAAAAAGATGAGGCCCCTACGCAGTCTTAGTCTCCCCAGATTCGGTAATGTTAGTGAGAATGCTTAGAATCATAACAGAAAGATGTTCTGGAGACAGTGGCAGACCTTGACATTGAACCACTGTGAGTCTCTCCTGTGTGTTCCAGAATCTTCTTTTCCCTGAGCACAGGCTTTTGATAGTGTTTTGTATTTTATCAACATGAATATCTTCTATCTTTCTGTTAATAAGTCTTTGCTTGTTTCTACTTGGGTTTGTGTGGTTTTGTTGTGTGGTGGGGATTGAACTCGTGGCCTTACCCATTCTAGGTTCATGCTATCCCACTGAGTCAAAACCAGCATCTAGTTTTTGCTCCTGTTTACTCACTCTGTTTGGTGTTGGAAGGAAACTATCAGTGATCTGATTTTAAAATTGTGATTGATTTCTTTATAGCATTAACAAGTAACTTGTGTTGGACAGCAGCTGCCACAATGATGCAGTGTTAAAGCCTCCCAACTCCAGAGCTGTTTAATACCAAACTTTTGTTTTCTTGAGCATGTCTGTGGGTCAGTGATGGAGAGTTTGTGCACCGTTGGTTAGACTTAGTCGTTCAACTGGATATGGCCCACTCTACATGGCTGTATAATCTTTTTGGATTTGTAGCTGCCTGGGATGTCCTCTTCATGGTAGATTCTAGAGATATAAGAGGATGAGTGGAAATACCTCTGCCACCTCTGCTCATTTGTGTCTGCAGCACTGGGGCAGAGAAATTATATTCCTGTTCTCCGAACATCTGTGTACTGTGGTTTTAATGTACAGAAACTGGACTCTAAGCGCTTCTATATTTCCATAGTAACACCTTCCTGGTCATCTAACTGACTCATCCCTCATTTCCACTTCTAGTGTCCCTCTCCTCTGCCTTCTTTAGCACTTAGTAATAGTTTATGCACACCACATGTTGGCCTCTTGTTCCTGCAGTCCCTGAGAATCTCATCCCTTCATGTCAACTTCCACACAAATGAATTTTCAATTTTGTTTTTCTACCCTTAGCCTACAACCTCTGTTTACTTGTTTGTTTACTTTTTGTTAATTTATTTGACCAAGGTCTTCTTAAGTAGCCTTTTGCCTCAGCCTTCTAAGTACTTGGATTAAAGTAATAGGCTGCCATACCCTGTTTTGGCCCACGATTCTAGCCACCATTGAACATTTCCACTCAGATAGTCCATGACTGGCTCAAAGTAGACATCTTACGAGACTGAATTCTTCTTCTCTTGCTCTTCCCAAGCCCAGGCTACTCTTCTTCTAGTACTGGATATTGGGATCAAATCACCATCGTCCACCTAGTTACTGGGGTGAGAGTCCTAGAAACCCTCTTGAAGGAATTCTCCTCTACCCTTATTTCTCATAAATCAGTCCTCAGGACAACTCCTAAATGTCTCTAGACACACACCTCATTCCCCTGTCACTAGTTCCTAGCCTTACTCAGAACTGCATCCTCTCTGGCCCTGCCTCATACACTTTCTCCTTTCTAAAATTATTGCCATAGTTCTGTCCCTTACACTGATGATAAAGTGACAGTTCTAGAACACAAATAATGGCATATTGTTTGTAGCTAACATCTGTCAGTAGCTTTCCATTTCCTACAGAAGAAATCTTAAACTTGGTCTCCTAACAGAGGAAACACACTCATCTAAAACTGCAGTTCTGAGGTTTCGCCGCCCGGCATACTTTCATCCTTCAAGGTCCAAACTGTTTTCATATTGGCACAGATACATCACTGTGCGTGCATCTCACTGTTTGTGCGGCAGTGGGAGATGAAACTGCCGGTCCCAGGCAGCCATTCTGGCAGCCATTTCTTCCTTCCAGATACTTGGGGTTGACAGGAAGAGGAAGCAACCGAACGCCTACTTATTAAATCCCAGGTCTGGAGACAGTGCTCCTCGTAATAACAGGCAGTGTGCATCAAGCTCTCCTGCACCCATCGAAGCCAGTCGCTCGTCTCGCAGAAAGGCAGTTCTGCACCAAGTGTGGGGCGCTGCTGTTCTGAAAGGATTGACACCCTGTGTTTATTCACGCTCTAGTATCTGACAGGCTTTTTCCTGAAACTAAATGAAGTGAGCCTGACATGTCAAGGATAAGGACCGACTGCATTGTTGCTATAATGAAATCCGCCTTTCAAGCGACAAGTTAGAGTTTTGGAAAACTGGTATCATTGTTGTGAGCTGACGGCTTGGCAATGCTGAAAGTTTTCTGATGAGATCGGTGACTTTGCAAGTAGTAAGAAAGGGGCAGGAAGAGGAGGAAGCATCTCCAGTTGAAAGATTTCTATGACTCATTATACCGTGTTTTCACATGATCGATGCCTGATGTTACAAAGCCCTTCATGAGTAAAAGATCCATTCGATGCACAGAGACCAAGGGATTTTAATGTATCTGCATACAAAGTTCACCCATGAGAGTTTCAGATTCCGAATTACAGTATGAGATCAGAGGACATCTTTTCTCACCTTCCATTGTGTGGGTTGCAGAGACTGAATCATCACCAGGCCTGTTGAAGGGCACCTCTCCCTACTGAGCCATCTTGCTGGCCCTGGGGTGGTTCCTTTTTAAGAATGAAGAGGGATTTTAAAGCTGAACTCTGTGAGAACAGCTTGACTGGTGTCCTGCTTCTCCCCACCTCGTTGGCTGGTGAGTTTCAGCATCCATGCCAACCCACAACCTCCAGGACTGGGGAGCAAGCCAGTAGGCAGTGTCCCACAGCACCTCTGCATCAGGGCTCCTGCCCCCAGGTCCCTCCCTTGAGTGCCTGCTCTGATGTCGTACAAAGATGGAGTGTAACCTGAGGGTTGTAAGCTGAAATAAACCCTTTCCTCCCAAAGAAAATAAACCCTTTCCTCCTCAAAAATTACTTTTTGTCATGGTGTTTTATCACAGCAATAGAAATCCTAACAAAGGTAGGTATGAAATGAATACTGATGAACAGTAGAAAGGAGGTCTTTTAGGTTCCAGAAGCTAACCAGAGACCAAGTTTCTGTTACAAAGAAGTCAGTTAAGTCATCACAGAATTGTGTAATAAAATGAACTTAGCATTAGCTCTTCATCAAGTAGGAGTATACATAATACAGAACTTATGACTACATATGTTATTCATATATATATTCACATACATACATGTAAGAATATGATAGAAATTGTATATGTGTGCATATATTCATACACATGTATACATAAGAATATGAGCCGGGCGGTAGTGGCACATGCCTTTAATCCCAGCACTCAGGAGGCAGAGGCAGGCAGATCTCAGTGAGTTTGAGGCCAGCCTGGTCTACAAAGCAAGATCCAAGAAAGGCGCAAAGCTACACAGAGAAACCCTGTCTCAAAAAAAAAAAAAAAAGACTGGCCATCACAATAACTGATGGTGAATTTAAAAAAAAATGTGATAGGAATTATATATGTGTATACATATTCAAACACATGTATATATAAGGATATGATAGGAATTATACGTATATATGTATATTCACATACATACATATAAGAATTATATATGTGTATATATACTCATACACATGTATACATAAGAATATGATAGGAATTATATTGTATTATATATGTATATTCCCACTTATATACATGTAAGAGAATGATAGGAATTATATATGTGTATATATATTCACACATGGACATATAAGAATAGGATAGGAATTTTATATATATATGTTCACACACATGTATATGTAAGAATATGATAGGAAATTATACATGTGTATATATAGCCACACACATGTATATGTAAGAATACATGATATATATGATAGCGATTATTCAATAATTTTGGTTGTGAGGCTTAAATTTATATATTTTGGCAATCGTGTTTATTATATTGCCCTCAAACTATCACTAATATGGTTCAGAATTATTAAAGTAACAAAAACTTCAAACACATATTACATTCTTAACTATTAAAAAGCTAAATGATCCATATATTTTCCAGTTGTTGATTAGCCACAGCCATTATTTTTTGGACAATGCTGTAGTAAAATTAGCCACACAGTCACCCCAGGCTTATAAAGTACAGGACCAAGCCACTGGTTCTGAAGAATCTGTTTCTCTTATTCTTGTAATTACTATCCCTCACATCCTCATCCATTTGCTCATCAAAGTCTAATTTATTTTCTGGTTTAGTATGTACAAAGCAGTGTTTAAGGGCTCAAAAGTATTTTCCATACAGCTTGAAAGATTTTGTCCACTCAATAAAGAATCTTTGGGGTGAGTTTTGAAATGAAGTAAAAGTCTGCCAGAGGCTAGAACTGGCAGGGAATCCGGGAGGTGAGAGCTCTTCACCTCCCCTTTGCTCTCTGTTCTCACTGCTTCTCCGACTCCGAAACAAGGTCATAACTCACTGCCACAGTGTTACCGAGCTTATCTTTAGGAAAATGGCAACTAGGATTATGATACTGTGACTGACTTCCTTTTGAGTGAGCAGGCAAGTCTTCTTGGGTGGGGTGGAAAACTCCTTTCTATTCTTAGCATTATTAGTTCTAATTCAGGAGGGCACAAAGAAAATGCCACTTTCTTTTGTGTCCTTAGAACACGCACACAGGGAAGGCAAGAAGTAAATAACAAACAGGTCCCAAAGAAAGCCATTTGAGGCCAGGCCAAGATTTCTTTCTGTGTCTCAATGCTACTAAAACCCCTCAAGAGGTTTGCAGTTTTATTCTTTAGAAACTGGTTCATATAAGCTCTTGGTGCAGTGAGAACTGCCCAAGTTTATAAAATATTCCTTTCCCTCTCCAGCCTTCTGGTAACACAGAGCAGGTTTCTAGACGGCCTACTGGCGGCCGACCTCTTCTCGTGAACTCCAGTCAGTGGCTGAAGAGAGAAGCCTCACCGTTTTAAAAGCTCTTTTCTGTGCCTGCAAGCAATACTTTTTACAACATTTCTCCTTGATCTGAAATCTCTGCTTGGACATCTGGCCTCACAGTGAGGAACTTTCAATACTCAAGCTTCAAAGAAAGGGCTTAGCTCTGGGGGTGCAGAGGGGCCATAGGAATGTTCCACAATATCCTACAGAATAGTCCTCAATATTTCCTCAGATGAACTTCTATGTGCTCTGAGGATAATGCTAACTATCGTTCAGGAACCTGGCTCTGGCCTTACAGCCTCCTGTAGGCACTTCCCAGGAGTATGTAAGTTTTGTTCCCCAGACATGCAAGGTGGCACTCTATTAGATTCTGCCTAATGAGGCAAGATATGTTTTATAAGGTTCTCACGTGTGACATCTAAGTTGAAAGGGGTCTGCTGGGGGTGGAGAGGTTCATGGGGAGGGGAACCCATAAAGACAAATTATGTTTAAAATGCCACAATGACACATAATTCGTAAAAGGTATGAGTTCTTTTGTTATATTATCACAAACATTTGCCCCTCACTGCCATAGTTAATCTGAGAATGCAGTGGTATCACTAGTTACTAGAGCCTTGGTTTTCAGGGAAGAGACACTCGTTTGTCCAGGACACTTTGATCACTTCCACCAAAACCTACATAGTCAATTCTTGTTCTTGAGATGCTTACAGTCCAGATTATGGAAAAAAAAAAGTGAATCAAATCATGGGTCCACGAGTCCTATTCTATATTCCTGAAGTCTAGGAAGCCATAAATTCTTCTCAAAAGGTTGTTAACATGTTTATAACAGATCTGCCTGATATTGAGGGCACTATAAGCTCTATTATGCTATTTATTAAAGATTTTATGCATTTTACTGTTCACTTTTGTTTTTGTCTGAGGATTGTGTATTGTCTCAGTCACTCCCTATGGAAAAGCACCCTATTACCTCCCTAGAACCTGCAGACTCTGGTTTCTACCCCAGGATCTGTGTGAGGGGCTGGTTCAGTATTACAGTGCTCTAAAAAAGCCACTGAGGAGAGGAACACAGTTCACATGGGCTGCTCACTCTGAGACATCACGGAAGAGACAACACTTAAGTCCTAAAGGGAAAGGGTATCTTACACAGAGCTCACAGATGTATGCATGAGTTTTTTAGACCATCCAGGACCACCTACCCAGGGGGCGGCACCCCCTGTGATAAGCTGAACTGTCCCATATCAGTAGCTAGTTAAGAAAGCACCCTGCAGTTTGCCCACAGGCAGTCTGATGGAGGCATTTTCTCAGTTGAGGTTCCTCTTCCCAGATGACTCTGACTTGTGTCAAGTTGGCACAGGATCTAACCAGGATATTGCCTCTTCAAAGTCACCATCATTCTATCTCTTGCCTCCCTGGACTGTTCCTAGAGCAGCACTTTGGTCTTGTTTTCCCACACCTCAGCCTCTTCGCAGGCAACAGCAGCATCCAGAGATAATCTTACGTGAGTGATATGCTGGAGGCAGCCTGTATGACTTGAGCAAGCCGATGTCTCTGCTGTCAGGAGTCCTGCAATAGTACACCGTGAATAAGTGTACACTGTCACGTTACTATTTTTGGAGACCCAGGACTGAGACCCGGGTCCATTGCTGCAGCAGTTCTGTGAGGTCTCCCACTTTCTTGATGAAATTGACTCCCAGTTTCAGTCTCCATGATGATGATGCTACTCAGTCTTATTGTCACAAGAGGTGTATGGTCATGCATCCAGACAGACCTACTCTAATAGCCCTCTGCAGCTCCTAATAAGAGCTACCAACTAACCTCTTGCTCCTCTCTGATATAGGTATTTTTTACCTATTTTTTCATTCTTAAATTTCCTTTGTAATCAGTATAATATAGAAATGTTGCAAAGCAACCTGTTACATCTTCTCTGTTTGTTTTTCTGTGTATAATCATCTTTTTAGTTCCTCATGCCATTTGGTTACACCCAACTATTTTCCTTCTAGATCGGGGGTAATCAAACATACTATGAAAGGCTAGATGGTTTAAAAAAAATTATAGGTTTTGCAGGCCATGCACAATATCACAACTGCACAGCAATTTCCATTGTAAAAATGCAGTGATAGATAATCTGTCCATAACTGGCTGTGGCTATGTTCCAGTTAACTTTATTTACAAGAACAGGCTTAGTGCTGGGTTTGGTGTGCTGCCTGTGGCTTGCAAATCCCTGCTCTGTCAGCTCACTCCACTCTTGCTTTGTATGCCTTTCCTCTTCCTCCGAGTGTGTCCTCACATTGACATTCCGGGTTTACCTCTCCTCTTCGCTTCCACTGTGAGCTTACCTCATCTGACTTCAGCTATCACTTCTCTGGAGATGATTCCCAGAAGCCCCTGCCTAGCTCCTGGTTGGATCCTGTATCTTACACAACCTGTGAATCACCTTCTTGGGGAGGATGTACTATTTCCGAGTCAGAAACTACCATGCTGAGTTCTCACCCTCCCAGTTGGCTCTTCCTTCCCATCTACAGGGTACCCTCAGTCTTTCTGTTTCCTGTTAGAAACTTGAGTTCATCTTTGTCCGTTTTGTTCTTTCACCCAATTTTATCTTGTCTATCACCAGAGTTCTTAAACATATTTCTTACGTTCTGATAACCCTATTCAGAGCTTTTCTTGATTTATAATTGATTTAAAACTGCACCTCCTCAGCTGATGTCCTTGAAAAACTCTCAGTGCCATTCCAGGGTGAAAAACTGTCAGGAAATTCTTAGACCACTGTGATATCCCCACATTACAGGAGTGCACAGAAGTCGGTAAATACTCAGACCCCTGCCCCCAAGGAGCAAAGGTGTAAGATGGGATTCACAGACAGAACATCAGTGTTTGGCAAACACGAGACATGTGTTCCTTCTCACTCAAGAGGAAAGAAATGGACACCAAAAGTGTACTTTCAAGGGTCCAGCTACCAGCAGATCAGCATGGATTTTGAATTTGGAAACAACTGAAGGTGAAGGTTTAGGAGTTACATGGACTCGTGTACCATTAATGGGAGGAAACTCAGTGTAGCCTGGATCCTTCGGTCCAGCAGGTCCACAGAAAAGAATTCATCTTATAGAAGATGTACGTGCAGGTGTAGTCAATGTCTTTTCGGGGTTACTAGAGCAAAAATCCAGGGAAACAAATGATAATATGTCTGTACAATGAAATATTTACAAGTGGGTGCCAGTGACATTGGAGCAAGACTGCCAGCATGTAGTGAGTAAAAAATGCAGATGGTCATGCTTGTACATTTAAACACATTTAAAATGTCCTGACTGGGTCTCAAATGGGTAATGATAGTTAGGGGTCTGGGCTTCTTTACTTTATGTCTTATGATGTCTTAACCTCTTAACAATGGTTACCCAACTATCAAACTTTCCCCTGGCTGTCAAGCTATGCAGCCTCCTCTGGTCTCCTGATGCCCTGTTGTCCTAGTCAAGCTGCCTGACTGCCCATGAGCATCTCCTATGTTCCTAACACTTGCTTCCCCCTGCAGCCGTCTTTCCCCCCTAACCGCCCCCCCAGTTCCCCCCCCCCCTCAGCCTCTGCACCTGCTAGAGCATGCCTGTGATATTAGCAAAGCTATTTCAAGGTCACATCCACCTCCTCCATGAAGCCTTTCTTCCAGCCGAGTGCTTGGAGACTCTACACATCATAAAAATCCTGCTGTGCTGAAGTTTCGTGTCTCATGCTTCTGGTTTCTACACAGTAATGGGCACTCATGAAGAATACAGTCCTTGGTTATTAAACATTTTATGCCTATGATTGACTTTTATAACAACAGCTATAACTACATCAGTCCTGACTTTGGTGTTAATGGAAGTGGACATGCTTGTAAGATGGCTCATGGGTAAGGACACTTACCACTAAGCCTGATGACTTGAGTTCAATTCTCCCAGAACCCACATGGTAGGAGGAAACCAATTCTACAAGTAGTCCTCCAAGCTAGGCACACACTGTTGCGTGCACACACAGTAATTCACTAGCTAATCAATTAAATGTAACATTTTAAGGAGAAATTGAGGGCAGTGATACAGTTCATCCAGTAAAGGTGCCTGTTGCCAAGCTTAATAACCTGAGTTCTATCGCCAAGAATTACAAGGTGAAAAGAAAGAACTGACTCCCACAAGTTGTTCTCAGACCTCCATATGTGTGCCAGTGCCTTCTCATGCATGTATGTGTGCACACGCATAAATGAAACGTCATGACAAAGTTTAAGGAGAAGCTGGTATTGTCACACCTCCTCCTTCCCACAAATTTGCAGTCAAATGCATGAGCTTGCAGTCAAATGCAAACTAAGATGCAGACATTCTTGATGTGTTAGCATTTTTAACTACTTGAAATAATTCACATGCTATAAACATAAAGCTAATCATGAGTCCTTCTTCCTAGCAACCTGAGGAGATCATCTCACTTGAAGGACAAGGAAGTAGAATTTGGAGGGAGATGAGAAGAAGATGGCTAGGGCAAATGTAATAACCTGAGGAATAGAGCATGACAGTGTCTCCAGGGGTGGGGTGGACAGCTTTGAGGACAGCAGGATCACCTCTGCAGAAGATATAAGGAGCTAGATTGACATGCAGAGGAAAGCCCCTGGAGCGGTTGGGCTGAGAGCCCACTGCCTGTTGGTGGACCTGCTTTCTGCCTGTCTTTGTTGCTGTAGAGCTCAAACACTTGACTCCAACAGGGGTAGGCTGATGAGATACATGGATATTTTTTAAAAAGAAGATGCAGTGTGTCTATATATACAGGCTGTGTGTGTGTACTTTTTCCACAAAAAAAAATGTAGACTGAATATATAGAGATGTATTAATTTGGAATATTACAAAATATTAGGAAAATGGGGGTGTTAATAAACAGTTCTATTACCACAAATAATTCTGCATCAATGTGTTTTCTAAATCAGGAGAGACAGCTGACAATTCTAACTCATGATTTTACACATACTACATGAAAAGATGGAACTTTACATGAAAGTTCTAAGGAACTAAGTGAGAATCAATAAAATAAACAAATTACATGTAATATTTGACATGGATCATATTCTCCAAATGCATATTGGTGGAAAAAATCAATGCAGTGAGTTTTGCAACCTAAAAAGAGTGAGTTGTAATTCCCAGGGGTATCAGGAGGAGGTTGTTGCCATCACAGCTGCTGTAGCAAAAACTAAAGCTGTGGAGCAGCACAGAGCTGGGGTGCTGGGTGGGGTACAGGAAGGCTTTGGTGTTGGAAGCACAGAGGAAAGACTAGACTAAAAACAAAGAAACAGCCCCCATTTTTTTCCAGAGAGTTAGAACCCTTTTGCTTTTATGTCTCTGTCACTTGCTCCAGGACTCTTCATAAAGCCCTCCAACCACTTACATAAATATTCATATGGCTGTTCAACATCTCATTAATAAAACAAGATTCGGTGGTCAAATATTTCAGAGTAACAGATGATTTGCATCTCACCCTTGTTTAACTTTAAATCTCAAGCAATTAATAAATTAGACTCAAGAGCTTTTTAAGAAGTTACATTGTACATGCACCACAAATTGCATTATTTTTATGTGTAAATAATGATGAAAGGGGAGATTGTTCCTTTGATGTCTATAAACTACACTGTAAAATATGCAGAAACATTCTTGAGTTTCGTTGGAGCCAAAACAAATAGGCTAGTTCATCAAACAAGGCAGCAGCACTCTCAGGAACAAGCGTTATTTTTCCTTCTCTTTGCAATTCCTCTTTTTCCATCTTTTATTCTCTTGCCATTCCTAGTGGCAGATTCATGCCAAGTTCAAAAGTGATGTTAGCATGCATTTCCTCGTCCAGAGAACGGGTCTCTGCCGATTCCTCCTGATGAAATTGCTTCCTACACGAGGCTTACCAGAAAGAACTCTGCTGGACTCCTGGCTTTCATGCAAAGAATCATTTTTGTCACTGGTAATTAGTCCACCATTGCTTAAAAACTGATAATTTCAGATTTTAATGAACACTAATGTTCCTGAGTGAAATGTTTACCTTTACTTTTCCAAGCTGGCTTATCTAATTTCATCTTTAAAATTTTTATTATGTCTGTTTTTATTCTGTACATACCTCACACTTTGGAGGCTAGGGAGCAATTTGGGATAGTCAGTTCTCTCTTCTCTGTGTGGACCTTAGGCTTGGCAGCAAGCACCTTCACCTGCTGAGCCCTAGCACTGGCCATCATTTGTTTTTAAATTAATCAGCAAACTTCTGTTTACAAACTCAGTGAGTTGGGCCTCATCTTTTCTTTGGTGTGGTTAATAAGCCAAGCCATTTCTTTGGTATACTAAGAAATAAATGTCTCCTTCAGTAATTGGCTGTGTGACTTCTGATGATCCTTCCTTCTCAGCAATCCCCTCCCCCCTCCCTCCCCCCTCCCTCTCCCTCCCCCCAGCTCCTTTGACTTCCTCATAAACAAAATGTTGGAGACCAATTTAGGAAAGAGGTCATGATTTGAAAGGCAGCTTTCTGGACAGTTCACCTAATTTAAAGGCCATTCCCAAGGAAGGAAATGCTAATCAATAATGATCTCTTGCTGGCTCCCCAATGTGGACATTCCACAAAGACTTAATGCCAAGATTGATTTACAAAAAGTCTGAAGAATTTGTTTCCTAAGAGCAAACCAATTATTCTGAGAATCCAATTAGTTCAAATGACAATTTCTATGATGTTAGAGGATCAATGTATAAATAAAAGGATCAATACGGCAGCGTTCTCTGTTTTCAGAAGGACGCAGGCACTGTGGGCTGCACACAGAAGCTAAGCACCTCTTTGGGCAGTTCGTCAACCTGGACAGATCTGATGTGTCTGTGAAACCCAGGCTTCTCACTGTGACTGTCCCTTCATCTTTCTTGAGGTTTAGAGGATAGCCTTAGACCAGCTCGTACGTGTTGCACTAAAGAGAGGCATTAGGCCTTAACAACGTGGAATCTGGAGCCAGATTGCCTGGGTTCAAGTCTTGACTCCCCCACTTAGAATCCATTTGTCCTCAGGCAGCTGATTTAATCTCTCAGTGTTGCAGTCTCCAAAATGACGATAGCTAAGCTTGTCTGGTGGGAATTGTGAGAATTGAGTGAGTTAAGACATCGAAACACTGTCAGTTAGTTAGTAGGTCCTACATATATTTATTTCCCCTCCCCCCAAGAAAACAGCCCTGTTTGGTAAGAGTCAGGCTGTGTTCAAGTGTAACCCATATTGGGTTGCTATGGCTTCTTCTCTTTGCCTGACTTCTGAACTTCCAGAAACAGGGTCACAGGTGCTGAGTACCATCACTTGCAGCTCACTGCCAGGTTCACCCAGGTCTGGTGTCTTCTCTCTACATGCCAGGCACATTGTTGGTAGTGTTTCGCTGAGTTCATCCTGTGGAAACATCTGAGGAAATTGGGATTAAGGGAGTGACCAACCTTTCAGGTTTTACCTCAAGATAAGAACATTGTAGTCCATCCCTTTTCAACCCCCAGTCCCTGAACCATCCAGAAGCTCTGCAGGATTGGAATGCCTGTCCCTTTCTTGTGATATTTATCCAAGGTTTTAAAAAGTATGTTGAAGCTATACTGTTTCATGATGTAAAAAATTCCTTTTGTTTTCTCAGTAAACTCCCTAAAAGTCCTAAAACGTACAGACTTTTCGCTGTGCTCTATCCCCCCAGAGAAAGTTAAACTAAATCTTCGCCCAAATAAGTCAATGGAGTTTAATGCATACTTGTCTACTAATTAAGGGGTCAGGGTATCAGTTGAAAGTTGGGAGAGTTCCTTTTTCAACCTCATCATTGATTATATTCTATAGAAATGTAGTAAATACTTGATAGACTATAAAATAATAAATGCAGCTTCCAGTTAAATGTGATAGCAAAATCCCACAGTTCACTTGAGCTTAGGCACAAGGCTAAGAGGTGATAAAATACCACATGTATAACTAGTCATTGTGCTTACCTCTGTATGGTTTGTTGAAGAGAATTAAATTTTAAATGAATAGAGAAACATAAGGAAAAATTTTAGCTAAAAGGAGTTTCTGCTTCATTTGTTTTTTAGAGTGTGAGCCTGTCACTTTAAATGACTGTCAGTAGACAGACTATTCAGTCAGCACTCCCGCTTTCCTTTCTTCCTGACCAAGAGGTCAGCATTTCACCTAGAGCTACCCAGCAATGTACTGCGGTGCCGATTCTCCTTCTCCGGCTGCTAGCTTTCCATGATGTAGGTACAAGAAAATTAAAACACCTAAACTGAGAGAGTCTAGAAATAAGAGTTCAAGTCCAAGAAAAAGGCAAATCAGTACTTTATATTTATTATATAGCATCTTTAATATGCTTAGTGTGGTGGGGGACATTGAATAAAAATATACACTTTCAAATGTCTGCCTTTCAATTAAAGCTTGCAGCCGAGAGAAAGAAGCAGAATGCAAAGTCTCAGGGGGAGAAGCTGTTCATCAAAGGGGAAGAGAAAAGGCAAGGACAGTGATTATAATATGGCATTTCTGGAAATAAGCAAAGAAGTTTCAAAATCTGATTTTTGTTCTGTTTCCAGAGCCTTTTGTATTCTCTGTCCTGAGACTCACTGGGCTTGTGTCTGTGAGATCATGGTGGATTAAAGGGAGTATGCGCCTGCTCAGTGCAGCCCACCCAGCTGCTTGCCTGAGGCGGAGGACAGCCACTGAAAGGCTGCTTCAGGGGGCAAGGCCAGTTTTTAAATTCATGGAAAAGACTTTTAAGTGTGATGTGGTTTCATATCCTAAAATATACACATTTTTTTTTTAGCTGAGTAAATTATATTACCCAATGAGAGCCCAGTCATAAAGGTTAGCATTTTTCTAGGAATTAAAAAAATGGAACATGTAAATATAAATTTTATGGCAGCTGGGAATGTCTCTAGGCTTAGATAGTTTGAACTGTTGTTTAGAGACTCCTGGCTTTTTAAGGTTCAATAGTCAAATTTTTATTTAAAGGTTGTAGCATAAACATACAACAGATACTTTCTAGAAGTCAGACAAAATGAGTCTCATAGCCAGTAGTACATTCCTAGCAAAGGTCCACAATCCCACAGTTCCCAGGCACCGCCTTTTACAACATAATACCTTCTCACTTGGTTTTTCTTTTACAATTCTTAGTTACTGTTCTATTGCTGTGAAGAGACACCATGACCAAGGCAACTCTTACAAGAGGAAGCATTTAACTGAGGACTTGCTTACAATTTCAGAGGTGGTATCATGACAGGGAGCATGGCAGACAGGCCTGGTGCTGGAGAAGTAGCTGAGAGCTACATCCTGATCACAGGCCAAGAGAGAGAATGAGTGTGTGTGTGTGGGGGGGGGAACTGGACCAAGAATGGACCCACCCCCAGTGACACACTTCCTCCAACAAGTCCACACCTCCTAATCCTTGTAATCCTTTCAAACAGTTCCACTCCCTGGTGACCAGGCATTCAAATATATGAGCCTATGGGGCCATTCTTACACAAACCACCACAATAGTCTCAGGTCCTTCTCGTCTGTCATTGTCATCACATTTTGAAGTAGTTACCCTACCTAGGCTGCTGCAGGGAGAGATGTGTACATTGTATCCCAAACTCTGGACACATTTCTAACAGAAATAGTATTAGAAATGCTAGATAGGTCATACCATACAGTTGCCGTAATACAATATTTGAGGCATACAAATGTTAAATACTCTTTTGACGTTCATTTCTTCCCCCAAAAGCAAATGTTGACTTGACTCTGAGGAGCCCCCTTTGGCGGCTTTCCCATCTCAGCCGTTTAAAAGACCAGGCCCATGCCTAGCCCCTGTGCTTTCTCACCACACATTTGTTTCTTGTTCTGTGCCTTTTTCTCTCTCCCAGATTGGTATTTGGCAAACCTTACACACTCAGTAGATTTTTGTTGAATGAAGAAATGGATTTGGCATTTCATCTGCCAACCATGAAACCACATTCTTAGAAGTGAGCAACTTCCTCCTACATAGTTGAGTGTCACCAGCAGCAGCAGTAACTGGGAGTAGCCGCTGTTGTTGAAATGATGATTATGCTGAGGATGGTGGTAGGGATAGCATCAGTCATGAATCCTTGCATCTCGCCTGAGCTGCATTCCATCCTCCTGCCTCCTAGAGTGGCTCTCCTCCCTTCACTTGCCTTACCCACCACATTACGTTTTCTTCCATGATTACATTCACTGGCTCACCCTTTCTCTTCAGCATCTCTATATGGAATATATTCTGCCTCTGAGTTCTACAGTATTGTTCCCTGTTTCTCTGTTAGCAGATTCATTCATTCCTACTACTCACATACTAACAACTGCAGAAGAATCACAATTTGAACCCCTGACCCTTGTATCCTTTCAGATACCAAATGAATAGAAACTCTGCATGGCTGATCTCTTGGTACCGAGACACAATACAGTTTTCCCTGCTCTCCTCCTCCTGACTTAAAGTCCCGGCTGACTTTTGTGCTCCCTCACTGCCTCCATCACACCACTGTTACTCTGCCTTAAGGAAGTAATGCTCTCTGTGTGGCTCCATTACCTCAACCACCTTCCTGCTCATGATTTTTCTCCTGGACACTTCTTGGGTCTCTTACTCCCTCTGATCCTACTCCTTCATCTGTTCCCTGTGCAAATAAACCATCCTGTACAGACCAAAGCACAAGTGCCTCCACTGTGCAGACAGCTCCACCGTCCCACTTGCCTGGCATCTTTCCCCAAACTCTGCCAAAGTATGTGGTTGTTGTTACCAATGGGAGCCCTTCCTTCCTTCCTTCCTTCCTTCCTTCCTTCCTTCCTTCCTTCCT
>CABHPQ010151016.1:0-29435 GCA_902168405.1 Peromyscus aztecus | reverse complement strand
GAAGGAAGGAAGGAAGGAAGGAAGGAAGGAAGGAAGGAAGGAAGGAAAAAGTAGTCACATGCTCACTCTACTCTGTCAGGCCCAAGAAGCAGAGTACTGCTGTAGGATGGTCTGTAAGTCAAATTACCCTGACTGGTCAATAAATAAAATACTGATTGGCCAGTGGCTAGGCAGGAAGTATTGTAGCATGAATCTTAAAAGTCTTATTAATAAAATCAAACCTCAGCCAGGTATTGGGGTGAACACTGGAAGATCACAGAGACAGAATAAGCCACAGCTATCTCACCTCGCCGGATCCTCAGCTGGTCTTGTTTCCTCAGACTGGAGGCCTCTGAGTCCTAATCCAGAATGACTCTCAGCTGAACTGCTGCTAGAAGCCTGAATACTTAACCAGGCCAAATGCTTCTCCAGGCCAAATGCCTCGAGTTTCTTCACGCCTTATATACCTTTCTGCTCTCTACCACCACTCCCTGGGATTAAAGGCTGGTTTACTGGAATTAAAGGTGTGTGTCACCACGCCTGGCCGTTTCCAATGTGGCCTTGAACTCACAGAGATCCAGAGGAATTTCTGTCTCTGGAATGCTAGGATTAAAGTCGTATGCTACCACTGCCTATCCTCATGTTTAATATTGTGGCTGTCCTGTTCTCTGACCCCAGATAAGTTTATTAGCATACACAATATTTTGGGGAACACAATACCACCACAAAGTATAGGAGGGACTAACAGAGAGGAGAAAAGAACAGGAAGGTGGAGGGAGACACTGCCAGCCACCGCCAGGACAAGCAGCATGTGAAGATGCCGGTAAGCCACGAGCCATGTGGCAAGGTATAGATTTATAGAAATGGATTAATATAAGATATAAGAACAGTTAGCAAGAAGCCTGCCACGGCCATACAGTTTGTAAGCAATATAAGTCTCTGTATTTACTTGGTTGGGTTTGAGCGGCTGTGGGACTAGCAGGTGAGAGAGATTTGTCCTGACCGTGGGCCAGGCAGGAAAGCTCTAGCTACAGAGTACCCCTATCTTCACATCGTCACAGCTGTGTACTAGACACCTGGAGGAGGAACCGGCCATCAGGATGGGGGGACTTCTCCAAGAATGTGACCTGAAGTGTGGTTTGTAAGCACAGCACTTCCTTTAAAGCCATTTCCTAGCCTCATACTTTCATTGGCTTTGAGGAGGGCATTGGGTTAGCACCCCTTCTAAATCATGGCTGGCCTGTTGGTAGAGCAATAAAAGCAGTCTCTGAAGAGGGAAAACGAGATAAAAAGGAACTGTATGAAGTAGCTTAATTTTGCTGTCACCTGAGTACATCTCTTAGGAGCCAGTCTGCAGCACAGTTTGGTTTAGCTCCTAGAATAACTTCTAAATTGTTCTTTAGACAGTATAGGTTTTCCTAAAATAGCTATATTTAGATTTCCCTATGTTTTTGTTTCTAAAGTTAATATAATTTGCATCCTTTGCAGACTTGGACTTGCAGTTGCCTAAAATGAAAACAACAATTTCAGAAGACTATGTAATAATTCTAATTCTATTAGCAGGCTCCAGCTGTCTGCATACCTGGTACACTCTCGGCCACCACTCTCCGCTGGAAAGGCATGCTGCCTGCAGCTCTCATGTCTTGCATTTCTGTAAAGCTATCCGAATACTAAGCTGTTGGACTCAGAAAGAAGAAACATACACAAGAAAAGTGAAAAGAATTGGTGCTCAAAGATTATAGTGTGGTTTGGGTGGTCAGGACTTTGTGTTTCCCATCTCTTTTGTGCCTCGTGTCTGCTAATTAAAAATAAGAAAGGCATGTTTAATGATCCAGGCTTTTCCTCCCTGGCAGTTCCTCCTGACAAAGGTAACTTGGGGCATCGAATTCACTCAAGCTTCATTGTGGTTCTGTACCATGCGATACGTAGTCATGTGCCCCATCCCACCCTGGCTGTTGAGTGCCTCCCTCAGCACCCACCTACACAGGGGACAGACTTGCTCACATCTTCTCATCAAAAGCAAAAATTCGAGCAGGACCCAGACAGTTCCAGCCCAGCTTTCTTTCTGGTACTATTCTGGTCGCTGTTTACATTTGCTGGTGAGAAAGCAGAAGGCTTTTTGTGTTGCTCAAACCCCTTTTGAAGCCCACAGCACAGCAGAAATTACATGTTTGTCCGGGCTTTGCCAGTCAGATAGAAGAGGGCGGGCACGGCAATGGCGGTGCAGCGGTCCTGGTCCTGTTTGATGTTGTTCCCCTAACAATTTTAATATGCTATATTTCAAAAGTACTTGGGACTCTTCCTGCCTTAGACATAAGCAATACTGGACAGTATTCTCCAGGATGCTTTCCTGATCATAAATACAGAGTACTTCCATCTCCTCCAAGATCTAAAAGAAATGGATGAGGGGTACTTATTTTTATCTTACCCTTCCAACTTCTCTGTGTCATGTCCATGAATTATGAAAGAATTGTCACAATTGCCCTATGGAGGCAGGAAGCATTCATTTCTTAGCCCCTTTCCCTTCTTTTCAGTATCTCAGTGTTGCTCTGTTGAACTCTGTGGGCATCTGGTGCCTGTTTAGTGAGTGCAAAGTAGTGATGGGGCTCCTTCTCAATGTCCCGACTCTCAGATGTTGGTGATGGGCGGCAATGTCCCTGTTGAAGGAAGGGAGGTGGAAGGGCTCTGGGCACATGGCACTAAGCAGACTGATGCAGATCAAGTTGAGCAGTAGCATCTGTGGGTTGTGGGGAAACCAGCAATGCCGTTTTCTCTTATCTTGCTTCTACCCTTATCCTTTGGTGCGGGTTTTCAGTGCGCGCACTCTTCAGGTCATGGGGCAGAGCAAGGCGCAGGTAACGGCAGTGGTCCATGAAGGGAGGGAACCTGCTCTTGATGGAGGGGCTGTGGATGGGCTCCTAGCCCTGTTGCATTTGGCTGCCATTTGTGCAGTTTCATGTCTGTAGCAGAGGCGGAAAGTGAGGGATGGCAATTCATGTTGAAAAATGTTCTAACTATACAATTGTTCTGACTCCAGTATTTGATAAAAACTGGGATGCATTTCCAAACGGCTTGAGAGTCTTCACTTGCCCAGTACTATACAATTAGATGAACCTAATATACACTGCTCATGAGAATATAGTGACAAACACTTAACAAAAGAAAAGGGCAGTGTACAGTTACAAATATGGCCAACCACTTATTGCCCCATGGCCATCAAATAACTGTGCTTGTTGAGCTCCTATGTGTGTTAACACCATGGTTTTCTGTGATAATCCCCCTGACAACTCGTGACATCATTACTGTTATTATTTCCTTACAAGCCAGCAAATGGATGTCCGTGAAACTTTAAGGAAATTGTCCAAAGTCATATAAGTAACAGAGGTGAACAGTGATGAAAACTCGGCCAGTCAGACTAGAAAATGTGGGTATGTAATTGTAGCTAGAGTTTTTCTGCCTGGCCCACGGTCAGGATAAATCTCTTTCACCTGCCAGTCCCACAGCCGCTCAGACCCAACCAAGTAAACACAGAGACTTACATTGCTTACAAACTGTATGGCCGTGGCAGGCTTCTTGCTAACTGTCCTTATATCTTATATCAATCCATTTCTATAAATCTATACCTTGCCACATGGCTCGTGGCTTACCGGCATCTTTACAAGCTGCTTGTCCTGGTGGCGGCTGGCAGAGACTCCCTCTGCCTTCCTGTTCTTTTTTTTCTCTCTGTTAGCCCCGCCTATACTTCCTGCCTAGCCACTGGCCAATCAGTGTTTTATTAGCAACACATTTGCCATACAGAACATTCCCACAGCATGTAATCACCACAGTTCACATGGAAATGCCCCCCACCCCTCACTGGCTTAAACAGCCTCTCTAGTCTGGGAAATACAGCTATCATGTGGCAGCTGAATTTAGTGCTGGACAATTGGCAGGTCATTCTCTCAAGCATCTCACTGACATGCATGCAGAAACAGGTTCCTGGAGCTAAACTGGCCATACTCATTGCTGGCGAGAAAGCGGGGCTCCAGCTCCCAGCCCACTCTTCTTCTCGGCAAGCCGTGCTGCTTCATCCATTGGTGTTTTTACAAGCAGTTGGCTAACATTACATCACAGGAATCCATTTGAGACTTTTATTTTTCTTTTGTCTTGTTTTATGGCTTGACTTGAATTAATTTTCAAACAGAATCCTTCCATTTTCCCTCTTCAGTACAAGGCTGCTGCTTTGAACTGGGCCCATGATGAGGAAGAGCAGCCAGACAACATTCCTGGTTTAGAACAGTACAGGGAGACAGAGGAAGGTGAGGCCAGGACAGCCAGCACAGCTTAAATTGCAAAGAAACCTACACCTCACACTGAGCCGTGGAGCTAACAACAACCTTACCGCATCCTTGCATCCCTCCTGATCCCCAGTTGTTTTTCCGCACAAGCTTCTATGGGCTTACACTCTGGGTTTGTGATGGGAGTGTCGTCTTCTGCATCTCCACATGCACAGACAGGCGGGACCTGGAGAGGCTGGGGCTAGTGTTGTGCACCTAAGGCAAATGAAGCCACAGAAATGAAACAGTCATCGGCCCCCTTGCTTCCTTGCTGCAATGTCCAAGTATAAATGCTATCAACTCTACCTCACCTCATTCCAGTGAGCATTTCAGATGTAGAGATGCATCTGATGATTCTACAGAAGTCAGAGTAATTAGTGAGAAAATCAAGGTAAAACAAATGCGGGACAGTAATATGAAACCAAGAGAGGGTTTAATAAATAAGTCTGTCATTAAATCTAAAGAAGTTGCTGAGTAGGCCGTGCCCATCACATCTGAGCTTCCCAGCAGCTGAAGACGAAAGGAAGGAAGTTTCAGCAGTCAGTGTCCTTGTTAGAAACCAAGTCAAGGTCTTAGGAGACACAGGCCCCTCTGTGGCTCCCACTGCTCCTTTAGTCCTGCTCAGCGGAGGCAGCTCTTCTCTTGCCCTTGGTGAAGACTCAGAAAAGTGCCTTGATTTTTTCAGGTCACTCTAGTCCTACAGTCACTTTAAATTGCACACCGTCTGAATCCATTTAGATCATTCTCAGAAATGTGAATGGTTCCTGGGAGCAATTTAATCTGTGGTGGAACATCCCTGAAGTATTCCAGAGTGGCATTCTGCAGCTTGTTATCTGGGTACTTCTCTCCAAGGCCAGCACCAAGGCCTCCCAGCTGGGATTCAGGTACCTGGGTCACAGACGTTTTTTTTCCAGTACTGAGAGCTGAGAGGGGTTTTGCTTGTAGGACTTGCTGGGAGCGTGCACTCACATTTCAGTGTGCCAGCAGGTCACCTGAGACCCTCTGGTTCTGAAAAGATGCACTGAGTAATGGCTGTCATCCATGCTTGGGAGCTTGAAAGCCTCTGCAGGTAGAGAAGAACTATTGTCATCTCAGAAAGATAGGTTGGGATTGTGTTTAGGGAAGACATTTAGCAACCGTGTGTAAGAGAGCTTGGAAAGCAAAAGGAGGTGAGTGGGGAAACTTTAAGATGCAGCAGGTTTTCATGGCAGCATTCTTACAAATATCAGCATCAAGCTACTCAAGGATGTAAGGGGTGTGACTCAGTGGAGGATGCATTGCCTAGGACTGGTAGACTTTAGCTGTGTCAATGTGGAGTTGGGGTGGGGGTTCTCTCAAGGCTGTTTCTTATAACCTTCTCCATGGAGACTGATGAGATGCACCCAAGCATAGACTTATACCTAGGATTTTGTTTATGAATACAATTTTGAATATTTAAGAATTGTTGTAATATCAATTTTGCAAATATTTATGAACACTTTGTTCATTAATCACGAGACACATTTACCGCAGAAGATGGAGTAGTTCACTGTCTAGCAAGACCCTGAAGTTCATATGTCCCATCTCCCAGTTACAGGGAGAGTGCTATGATGTATGGCCTTCATCTGCAGAAGGGTGAGGAGAATGACGAGACTGTCATCCAGCAGGCAAAGAGCAGTTGGCAAAGAGAACTGCTGCAGTTTTCTGGAGTCTGGGAAGGCAGGGTGAAGACAAATACTGAGGAATAGTCCCAGAGAGAATAAAATTCATCCAAGTCACTGCCCCCAACCCCAAGGCTCAGGGATCATCATAGAAGAGAGGCTGGAAGGATTGTAAAAGCCAGAGGTCAAGAAAGACCAGAGGAAAACAGTGTCTTGTGGACATGGCGAACCGCTGCCCTCAGGAACTCACAGAAGCTGTGATTGCTCATATAAGACCTGCACAAGATCACGTAGCCAACATCCCTCTAAGGATCAGGGAGGGGCTCCTGACCCTCCACTCCTAGCTGAGGAGCTCCTGACAACTGTGGGTGCTGGGGAGGGAAAGTCGGTTTTCTTTAAGGGAGTGGACCCTGCTGGGTCAACCATAGTCCAGTGGATGGCACCACACCCAGGACTATATGGGCAGCAAAAAATGAACTCAATGGATTATTCTTTTTAAGAGTTAGGAGAGGGGGGACTGGGTCTGGGAGAGTTGAGGGGACTAATGGAGGGTGACTATATTGTGAAATTCTTGAAGAATTAAAAATATTACATTTAAAAATACAACTAGGAGGGTGAGGTCAGGATACAGCACACATCCAGTCTAACCTTAGTTGTTAGGAACTGGCGTTAAGGCCAGCACTAGGGCCTCCCAGCAGAGTTCAGATCCCTGGTCAAAGACAAACTGGACCCAAAGTGCCTCAATAATAAGTCCCAGAATGGCAGTCCAGAATATTTTAGATATGTTAGGCCTTAGAATAAATTGCTTCTCGGAACCATTCACATTTCTGAGAATGATCCAAATGGATTCAGACGGTGTGCAATTTAAAGTGACTGTAGGACTAGAGTGACCTGAAAAATCAAGGCACTTTTCTGAGTCTTCACCAAGGGCAAGAGAAGAGCTGCCTCCGCTGAGCAGGACTAAAGGAGCGGTGGGAGCCACAGAGGGGCCTGTGTGGCTACACTGAGTTCTTGGGTCCATTATGGCAGCTTCATATGCATAGGAGGAAAGACATGGAGAAAAAGCAGAGCGCTAAAAGCATTCTATCTGAATACAGAGATCAGGGAGCTTCCTCTCTCCTCTTGGTGGTCTCTGTTTGTTTTTCTCCAATTCATGTATATTATTTTGTCATCTGAAGTAAAAAATAAATTTTTAAATTGATACTAGTCCAGAAACAGATTTTATCCACCATTAGTATACCAAATGGCCATAGCTATTCAGAAGTTGGACGGACAAGCTGTGCTAATAGTGTGTTGATAAGGAAACATAGTTATAAAAACTTAACTTAGAGCCGACAAGATGGCTCAGTGAGTAAGGGTGCTTCCCTAATGGCCTAACCTTAGTCCTCAGAATCCACACGGCAGAGGGAGAACCGGTTCCCACAAGTTGTCTTCTGACCCCACACATGCACCGGGTGCATGTACACACACAATAAATAAAGGTAATTTCAAAACTGGACTAGTAAAAGAAGATGTCATAGATCAGGCCTACTTCAGGGCACCAAAATGAGTTTTGTCAATTGTAAGAGAAACAACACCATATTTTAAGTCTTAGATGTTGGGCTGGGAGTCATTTTTCTATAAAATTAAAAACACTAGCTTTATAGCTTTGTAACAGAGGTAGTTTAGTAGTATAGAAAAGCCTTCCAGAGTTAATTTTGAACTACATTCTTAAAACTTTGGCAGCACTCCTAAGAGCCCATTGTATTTTTCCTTTAAAATGTGTTTTGAGCTAAGTGTTGTGGACCGCTAGAATCCCAGCTGAGGCAGGAGGATCATAAATTTGAAGTCAGCCCAATCAATGCCCCATCTCAAGAAAACAAAAGGTAGACTTTTTAAAGAAACCATGTACCTTCCTACACTGATGTGCTGGGTTTATTCCAGCCAGTTCTTGTGCAGGTCAGGGAATCTGAATTTACATTGCACATTATTAACCAGAATAAAGTTACCTCAAAAAATGTTAAAGCTTTAACTTTTTCTTCATGAAAGACATTTTGTTCATTATGTAATATCAGTGCTGAAGAGAAAAATGCTTGTATGTCCAACACTAGTTTATTAACCCAGTAATTTTAAGTCTAGTTAGACATTCTGAAACTTTCATCTTAAGTGAGCAATGCAAATCACATTAGATGCCTCATAATTTCATCTTGAATGTAATTCTCACTATGTGGTTAGGAACATCAGCATTCATGATCATTCTTGTACATTGAGATTAGAACTCATTAATGTACACATTTGCTCTGCTCTCACTCAGTAAGTTTCGTTTCCCAGAGTAGTTTTTTAAAGTTACCTTCAGAGTCATTCGGTGCCAACAATGTCACTATCCCTATGCAAAATACAGCGGGAGAAGTAATAGATGGTGCGCTGGCACTTTTAGATGTCCACTTGTCACAACCAAGGACCGCCTGGGAAAAGGGTCTCAGTTGAGGAATTATCTACATCAGGTTGGTCTATGAATGTATCTGGAAGGAATTGTCTTGATTATTGTCTAAACCCACTTCGGGGAGCACCATTCCCTAGGCTGAGCCCTAAACATATGGAAGTGAAGAAAGCTAACTGAACAAGCAAGCAAGTAGACCTATAGCACTTATTTCTCTCTGCTCTTAACTATGGACGTGATATGACAAGTTGCTTGAGTTCCTGCCTTGACTTCCCCTCAGTGATGAACTGTAATCTGGAATCATAAGCAGTACAAACCCTTTCCTCCTCGTGTTGCTCTTTGTCAGGGTATCACAGCAACAGCAATAAAACTAGAACATGCACCAATCAGGTAGAGGTATGGAAGGACCAGAGCAGACCTGATAGGAGAGGCTGCTCCATGAGAGGGATGTTGAAGGTTATTTGGAAAGGAGGTATGAAGAGGAAGAGGAAGTATAAAATTGCTAGCTCATGCTGCAGATAGAACAGAATGGACAAGCTGCTCTCACTGAATGAAGGGCCACAGGCCTCTTCTGGGCCTCCATTTGCAGGACTACTCAACTCCCTCGCTCCATGAGCTCTGCCGTCTTTGCTCAGCACACTCCAGTCTGCCCCTTGTTGACCTTTGCAGTGTTATTTTCTTTGCACCGGCTCTGCCCCCTCCCCACCTATTGCCCATCAGAATTATAGCCATTCCTCGGAAGTTTTCCTAAAGACTTTCTTGACGTCATACCAAAACCCTGTGCCTTTTTACTGTGTGTAGGACTTTTTCTGTTTTACTATGAAAAGCTGTAATGTTACCAAAAGTAGAGAGACTAGCACCTGTCTTCAACAGCTGCATTTGATTTGAGATTGTTAGGAGTTCAAGGCCAGCCTAAGCGAGATGCTTAGAGAGTTCTAGGACAGCTTGGCATACAGAGTGAGACCTCGTCTCGAACCCCACATTTGCTTTATTTTTCCTCTCACTTTATGCTGAACTACATTGAAGGAAGCTTCAGACATACCATTTTACCCTTTGTAGCCCAGAATGCCTCTGAGAGAACATGGTCCTCACAGTCCCGTTCTCATTGTCACACCTGGAAAACTTAGGCTGTCCCTTAGCCTTATTTACTGCCTCTTTTATAGTTAGGCATCCCCATTGACTTCAAATTGCCACTTTATGGGCAACTTGTCTGAATCAAAATCCAAGCAAGATGCAAACACTACATTTGATCTTGGTCTTTTATGTCTTGGTTAATCTAAAGCATGCCTTTCTTTGCTTTTGTGCCATGACATTGACTTCTTGCAGAAAGCAGGTCAGTTGTCCTGTAGAATGTTCCACAGTCGGGATTTATCTGCTTCCTTGCTTGTGGTGTCTTTGAACTTCTTTCTCTGTTCTTTCCTGTTCCTTTTGTTCTCAATTGGCTGCTTAAGACACTTACTGTGCCCTCCTGCTTTTTGTCTTTATCACATAGCTTGTATGATAATGTCAGCTGCCTAAGAGATGCGACCAGGGCTCGCCCCACTTTGTACCTCCAGTATGATGTAGAGCACATTGTCTATACTCAAAGAATATTTTAAATGTATTATCCTCTTGGATCCAAAATATGAACTTAATGTATTCTTAGTGTGTTCTTGGAATATGCTTCGTGTATTCTTAATCTGAAGAAATTTACATTAGGGATTAAGTTGCCAGAGAACTCGCCTCCATAATGTAGGTCACTCTTTCTTGGTTTGCACTGAAAGAATTCCTCCCTGACATAAAGTGGTACATTCTTATAGCTGAACATTCTTAAAATTTGGAGCATCATAAAACACTTGAAAAGAAATTTCCCAGTGCCTGGCATTCTTTCTGGGTCCATCCAGAAGTGATTTTAGAAATCAGCTGGGTGGTGCTTTCAGCATGGAAACTAGGTCACTGATCATTTTTTCTGATCAGAAGAACTGAATTCTGCTTAGTAGTTCAGAAACCAAACGGTTGACTATAAAAACACTGTCACGTGTTTGCTTTGTTGTTGATAACTAACTGCAATCTGAGCTTTAATAACTAGAAAGGAGTGGAAGAAACTTCAAAAGGTTGCATGATAAATGTTTTTGACAATGTGTCAGCTGAACATTAAACAGGATCTTTGTAAATCCTCTCATTCTAAGTGGTTTAAATGGAAAGTTTTAAACTTCTTCCCTCATAAGTATGGGCTCCAGATATCCCAGAATCCTAAGGTTAAAAAAAGAACAACCTTTTCCTGGCATAGATGATTTGCATCCCCTGTGTAAATGCGGGGGCATGGGGAGCAAGCTCACCTAAGGCTCTCTGCTTCCCATGTGAGCATTTCTCTTCGTCTAACATGTGCCATTGCTCTGCTGAAACAGCTTCCTCTGCAACCTGAAATGGCATGGGTGCAACACCAGAGAAGTGCTAATGAATAAGTATAAAAGAATGCCATTCCCCAGTGCTGTTCTCCCGATCATCTCACAGTGAGTGTCCTGCTGGTCCTCACGTTGATACAACGACCTCCAGTAGAACTGGGTCGTATGAAAGCTTTTGGTTGTCAAGTTAGCCATAGGAAGCGAGTACACATGGGAGGAAAAAACCTTCCATTGTTGGGTATGTTCCCTCTCAAAACACTAAACATGCGTGCACACACATACTTCTTTCATAGGACGCTGATGGGGGAGGCAGAGCTGGCTCTGGTCTTTTGATTTCCAGCATCCGTTCCTGTCCTTGTAAAGATGCACTTCCACCTTTTTGGGGAGGAGGGCCACACCTGTCTTCTATTCTCATTTCCTAACCTGGAGATGGAACTAATTTTATGATTCATTCTAGTACAACAAGTGTATGACTCAACCTACCAATCAGAACATCCTGTTCTTGTGTCCTTTGGGATGGGCAGATGACCCTGTGAGGGACAATAGATCTTTAAGATTTATTTGGGAAGTGGGGAGAGTGCATGTGTGTGTGTGTGTAGTGTTTGTAGAGAAAACATACACAATAATGGAAGGGTTTTTCCTCCTGTAGCTAATATGACAATCAAAAGCTTAGACAACCTAAAACTAGAGAGAACTGTTGTCTCAGAGCTCAGGAGGCCAGGAGACTGAGATATGGGCAGACCCAGCTCCCTCTGACTTCAGGCTGTCAAAAAGAATGCTTCCATGCTTTCTTTAGCTTTTACTATTTCCCAGAGGTTCTTTTTTTTTTTTTTTTTTTTTTTGGTTTTTGGTTTTTGGTTTTCTCGAGGCAGGGTTTCTCGGTGTAGTTTTGGTTCCTGTCCTGGATCTCACTCTGTATTCCAGGCTGGCCTCAAACTCACAAAGATCTGCCTGCCTCTGCCTCCCGAGTGCTGGGATTAAAGGCGTGCGCCACCACCACCCGGCTTCCCAGAGGTTCTTAAAGTTCTCTGCTCATAGGTGTCACTCCAGCCTCTGGCCACCCTCTTCCCTACATGTCTTGGTTGACTTGGTTTAGAGGCCCACACTAAACCCAACATGGTGGCACATAACTGTGACCCCAGAACTGTGGAGACTAAGACAGAAATATCATGAATTTGAGTTCTGTCTGGATTACTTAGCAAGACTGTTTTGTTTTTATTTTTTCCTTTAAAAGAGTATACACTATTCTAGTATAACTTCAGCTAATTATATCTGTAAGGACCTGTGCTCACATAAAACTGGAAGTTTCCTGTGTCCCACCTAGCCCATGGTCAAGACAAATCTCTCTTACCCGCCAGTCCCACAGCCACTTGGACCCTAATAAATACACAGAGGCTTATATTATTTACAAATGATATGGCCTAATAGTTCAGGCTTCTTGCTAGCTAGCTCTTTTATCTTAAATTAACCCATTTCTATAAATCTATACTTTGCCACGTGGTTTGTGGCTTACTGGTACTTCTACATCTTGCTTCTTCTGCGGCAGCTAGCAGCATCTCCCCTGCTCTGTCTTCCTCCTCTCTCTCTCTCTCTCTCTAGTTAGAATGTCCTGCCTAACCTTATTCTGCCTCACCATTGGCCAAACAGCTTTATTTGTCAACCAATCAGAGCAACACATTTTCACAACATACAGAACAACATCCCCATCAACCATCGCACATTTTTCAATAGGTGTCTTTTCGGGGAAGGCTATCATTCAACCAAACCATCAGGAGAGTTGAGAAAGAAGCTGGGTGAGGAGAAGTTCATGAACTTGGTCTTGAACTCTTTAAGTCTGAAATGATGCTGAGGTGTCTGACCCTATACCCATTAGGGAGGCAGTTGCAGCAGTCAAATGTGAGACAATGTGTGTGGAGATGAGTGTTAGGAATCAACAACAAGCAAGCCTAGTTAACACTGCCCATCACACAGGGAAACCTGGATATAGTGATGGGCAGTCCAACTGAAGTTTATAAAATTGATTTGTTACCCAACAGAGATGGTATATAGACAAGGAGCAAAGATAGAAGACCCTACTGGGGAAAGAAAAGAAAGGGGGGGGGCAGCAACAGAAGTTGGAGGGAGACCATCCCAATGTTGTGTGAAAGAAAAGGATGTCTGAAAGGGGAGGTGACCTAACAGTGTCCAGGCCAGCAGAGACACTCTGGACTACAGAGATGGTGGAAAGGCATAGGATTGACAATAGTAAGATTGCAGCTCACCTTGCAGAGAATGAGCTTCCAAAATCACTGGAAACAGAATCAGGTTACAGAAAAGGAAGTTAGCTGATGGTAGGAGTGTATGAGGAATGGATGACAGCCATCCAAAACCAAACCAGAGCTATGTGACCATCAGAGAATAAGAGTACCAAGGAGGAAGGCACCATCAGGGTGTCTCATAGCCCACCCATACAATACATGAAAGAGCAGGCAGCAGGGAAGATAGGCCTGCCAGTGAGCTCCTGAAGGAACAGCCATGACTGACCCTGGCAATTGGAGGAGAAAGACACTGATGTCTGTTATCTTAAAACCAGAAGAGATTTCACTGTTGACACTTGAGGGCACAGTCTGGGTGATCAGAACACACAACTGTTTTATTACTCTGTGTATGTGTGTGTGTGTGTGTGTGTGTGTGTGTTCCTGCATCTGAGTGTGTGTGCACATATATGGCCTGTGTCAGTCCCTGCCTTCAGCCTTGTTTGAAGTAGGATAACCTGTTCACTACCACACACACAGCTTAGCTGGCCCATGAGCTTCCATGGATCCTCCTGTCTCAACCTCCCATCTCCCCACAGGAGCACTGGAATTACAAAAATGCCACCATACCTGGCTTTATGTGGCTTCTGGGGATTCACAGTCAGGTCCTCATACTTGCCCAATAAACCTTCTACCCACTGAGCCATTTCCCCAGCCTGCGAAACTGTTTTCAATGGAAAGACACTTGACCTTTATGTAACCAGTTCATATTACCAGCACAAAACTGCTATGTAAATAACAATGTATTGAGTATCTCAGAGATCACTCTAAAGACAGGGGGAGAAGGTTGTTGCCTTCATGAAGCACAGTCTAAAATGAGGGGGAAGCAGACGAAATCACAGTAGAAGCAGAACAAAAGCATGTTGTAGGACCTGTAAGAACTTAATGAGAAACCTGAGCTTCCTTATATCTAGATTTGAGATGTTTCATGGAAAAAAATCTTGAATGAGGAGATTTGAGGTTGAATATGTGAATGGTTAACATTGTAAAAAAAAAATTAAAATTGAAATGAATGGCTGATGGATCCACTCCCTTCCCTGGGCTTGGGCAAAAGAGTGATGGTCTGTATGGATCTAACATTTTTAATGATTTGCACTGTTCTGCAAAGACTGAACTCAGTGCATGTGGTTAACACACCAGCCAGAGGAAGAAATTCCCTATGCTCTAGAAAGTTCCCGAGCTGTGGCTCTTAAACTTGATCCTGGATTTCTACCACCCAGATAAGAACTTGTTCACACTGGAGACTGCCTGAGAAGGAGGGGAGGGCAGATGTAGTGTGAATTTTCTCAGTGGAAATAGAAAGACTAAGAGACTTGCAGACTGTCTGTTGGATGGTCTGCTGTGTGACAGGGAGCATTAATGAGGTGCGTTGGGGGAGTCCAGCTTCCTTAGAGCATCAAAGCCTTGGAATAACATGATTTCTTTTCCTGGAACCTCTGTGCAGACCAGGAAACACTTAGCTTTTTTAAAAGTGCATTCTTAGAGGAAATCCTTTAGGAATTTTAAAGGACTGAAAATAGATGTGAGAAAGAAAGGGGAAAAAATGAAATTTTTCTTATTCTTTCAAGAAAGCGCCCTCTTTGTTTTTCACATTGTCAATAATGTTTTTGTTCTTATGTTGAATCAGAGGCCTAGCAAGTTCACACTCAAATGCTGTTTCTCACGCATGTGGCTTATTGCAACAACACTAAAGTTTTTGCCTGAAAGGAAATTTGACTTATGTGCAAAGTAGCAGATGGGTTGGGTTAAAATCCCCCAAAGACCCCTTTTCTTCACGCCAATATCACAAGGCAGACTGGTTATGGAAGGTTTTTAGAAGTGGTTTCCTGGAATGCAGGAGTGTCGGACCGATGCCTGAATGTCACCATGATAGGAAAAATGATAGCAAGCTCTGGGGATGGGTCAGTGGTCCCTGCAGGAGCTCCAGCTTGCTGCCGCTCTGCAGTTGAGTGCTGCTCCATTTCTCACTCTAAACGCTTCACTTCTTCATCCTGGGGAGCTGTGAATGAAGCGACACTTCATAAGAAATCTTGAGTGGCATTTCAGCTGGCCAAGACTTGTTACTTCTGCACCTAGCTGTGGCCTATTTAAAAATGATAATAAAGCAGGAGTTGTAGTGGCCTCCACCATTGGTGAAAGCACCCATCAAAATGGCACACTCTGCCCTCATGTCATCTTTAGTAGCCCATACTCTCTCTGCATGAGTAACGGAGCTTGGCCTTGTAGCTAGAGTTTTCCTGTCTGGCCCACAATCAGGACAAATCTCTGTCACCCGCCAGTCCCACAGCTGCTCAGACCCAACCAAGTAAACACAGAGACTTATATTGCTTACAAACTGTATGGCTGTGGCAGGCTTCTTGCTAACTGTTCTTAATCTTAAATTAATCCATTTCTATAAATCTATACCTTGCCATGTGGCTTGTGGCTTACTGGCATCTTCTCATGCTGCTTGACATGGCAGTGGCTGGCAGTGTCTCCCTCACTCAGCTTCCTGTTCTCTTAATTCTCCTCTCTGTTAGTCCCACCTATACTTCCTGCCTGGCCACTGGCCAATCAGTGTTTTATTTATTGACCAATCAGAGCAATTTGACATACAGACCATCCCACAGCATGACCTTCTTTGTCCCAGTGGTTTGAGGTGTTATTTAATCAAAAATATAAATGAAAATAAAGAAGAAAATCCAATTCCGTCTTATAGCTTTTACTTGTATTTTGTCTTAACCTGAAGTTAGCAGTACTAGAAAGAAAAATATCATTTCTGTGTCAGTTTTTATGTCGAAGAAAGCCTGCTCATAGGCGATCTTATCAGCCCCATTCATAACTGGATTGGAGTGGTGAGCATAAACAAGCGTGGGCATCATTGAACAGGCCGCTCATTTGAGTGGTGCACAAGTATGAGAGTCGTCCTCAGTCCACCTTTGTACCTGGAATTTCTACACTAGTGTCATTCTGTCCAATGGATCAAAACTAGAGGAGGTTTACAGACTTTTTCAATATTGATTTTTATTTTATATGCATTGGTATTTTGCCTGCATGTATGTCTGGGTGAGAGTGTCACATTCCCTGGAACTGAGTTCCAGACAGTTGTAAGCTGCTCTGTGGTTGCTGGGAATTGAACCCAGGTCCTCTGGAAGAGCAGTCAGTGCTCTTAATCACTGAGCCATCTCTCCAATCACCTGTTTACAGACTTTTATGACAAACTCTAAAAATTATCTTACATATTTCAAATGGAAAATAGACCATTACCATTAAAAAGTAAAGCCTAAATTTCATTGTATATAAGTTTATCTCTTAAGAATACAGACCTCCCGTCTCTCAATGTCTTCTCATAGGGGCAAAGCATGGCCTGCAGTACACAGAGGCTGTGCCTCTACTGTGGTACTTTATACCCTAGCCCCTTCACTTTTAGAGTGTGGGAAGCCCTCATTGTGTTTGTGGAACATATTATGTCATTTACATTTTTCTTCTGGAACATTTTTCTTCTTTGTTCCCTACCACAAAATACCAAAAAATCAAGAACAGCCCAGGTCTCTACCAAACTGACATGCATAGTATTCAAAAATAGATATAATTAGAGAAAAGACCTGGCTTTTCAGAAATGATACAAGTTGACACAGCAGAACCAAGACAGAAGGAACAATCTTGCAGAATAAAAGCTTACATGTTCAAAGTCAGGATTGGTTTCAAAGTTTTGACCTAAAGGGACATTCTATTCTTCAATTTCTTGGGCTTTTCTCAGGAATAAGCTAAAAATTTGAGTGTGTGTGTGTGTGTGTGTGTGTGTACAAGTGTGTGAGTGTGTGTGTGATGTCACATCTAATTGTTTTTCAAAAAAGAAACCACGACTTAAAAGAAAGCCCACTGGTTGTACATTCTGAGTTGTGGTCATTTTCCCACAGTCTTTATGTCAAAATCAAAGGTTCAATTCAAACAACATAATAATTATTTTAGAGCATAAATCCGGAACAGTTGCCAACAGAAACTATCATTTTCCTTTTGTGCACTACACTTTAACTGAGAAAGTAGAAGATTTTGGTTACTTTTCAATATTTTTCACTGATTTTTAATAGATAATAAAAGTCATTTCTAGACTCAACTTTCTCTGATTAACCTCTAAGAAGATAGTATTTTACATTTTTTAACTATGAGCAAGTTTTAAGTACTACTGCTTTTGAAAAGCAAGTGTAATTTGAATTCTATCTTGATAATAATGATAAAACATGGTAGATGGAATAGTCTCTCTGTGTGGAGTACAAAGACAAGATGAGATCTGATTTTGTTCTCCTGGAAACGTTTGTCTCCCTTGGAAACATTCTTTCATTTGACTCCCTTCACACTGTCTCTACCACTGCCTCCTGCTCCTCCAGATTCTCGAAACTCTCTGGCCTCCTCTTCAAATCTCTGCCTGAGCTGCTTTGTGACCATCACAAAGGGCAGGTTTTAGAACCTTCCTCAATTCACTCATTTCCCTAGACAAGGGTCCCGCTGCTCATGGCTCTAAGGCGCTCTGTACCTGTTCAGACCCAGCTCTGCAAGCTGCCTGTCAGCTCAGGAGGCTGTAACTATACCAACTAAGCTACAGTGCTACAAACATCCAACACTGAGTCCTCTCTACTCTGCAGCTCTACTGCAGAGCTGAGACTTCAGCAACAAGGCATCTGCAGACTAGGTGTCTGGTAAGAGCGTGATTTCTGGCTCCGAGGTGGCTGTCTCTGACTAGCCCCTTTTCTTGGGGTGCTGATGCCAATCGGTATGGCACACAAGCACACAGAGCTATAGCCATGCCTATTGTCCAAGGCTCCTGTGTGACATCTGAGGAGCCCAAACTAGTACCATTGCCGTGGGTGTTAGGATTTCAACATAGAAATTTGTTGGATATAAATATTAATATCACAGTTCCACTAGCCCTTTAAAATCAGCTTGTTAAAACCACACTGCCCCAATACTTCTGACTGTTCCTAATCCTCAGCTCTCATTGTCAAAACCTTGAGCTATCTCAGTCTCTCTTTTCTCCCAAACTCCCATTCGTGACTCTACCACCTGAGTTCACTTCTCCATAGCTGCTGCTCCCACTCAAGGCCTCCTCCTCATGTTTGACTTTCCATCTGAAGCAGCCTTCTTTCTTACCCCTTTGCTTTCATTGGGACAGTTAATTCCTCATAATTCAAAAGAAAAAACACAAGTAGGTGTGAAATACTGTCACAAGTAAAGAAACAAATTAGTTTCTGGCTTTGGCATTTGGAGTAGCAAGTGATCAGTGAAGTGAGACCAAGGAGAATGGTGAGGCTCGGAGGCCAAAGAGAATGTTGGAGAGGGTATGCGGAGTGTGGGGTCTGCTGGTGAAGGGGCGATGCGGGGAGGGGCGGCCAGGAGGAAGGAAACAGAAGGAGAGGGTATGCGGAGTGTGGGGTCTGCTGGTGAAGGGGCGATGCGGGGAGGGGCGGCCAGGAGGAAGGAAACAGGTTTTTGTTTAAGACAAGAGAGATGCACAACTTTGTATTTTTCTGTGAATAAAACCAAAAACTAAAAAACAAAATACTTCATTATGGCAGGAACCAGACAGCATATTATTATAATAACCGTTATATAAGTGTTTGTGTGATGTGGCTATGCATATTATAAGATATAATAAAGACATGGATAGATTCTCTATTTCAAAACACGAGACTACCACTGGTCAAATGCACCATATTAAGGACCACCAGAAGCCCTGACGGTCAAGGCAGACATCCTCAGGGAGAACCCCACCATTTATGAGTCAGTTCCCTTCGGGGCGATTTGGGACTCACCTGGGCCAGGCATTGGGCTGGCCAGGCACTGAGCCTGCAGAAGGCCAGAGAGCCCACAGCTGCAGTCATTTGCAGCCTCACCCAGGCATGTGCATTAGTTCTCCTCAACACTAGGTGGGGAAGAACCCAGAGGAGTCCAGTGAGCTCGAACAGAGTTTTCAGAACAGGGTAGGTGGGATAAAGAGAAGAGAAACTAGCTTGAAGGAGAAAGAGGCAGCAGAGCACAGCCCAGGTGTTGAATCTGAAGTTAGAGAAACATTTATGCCAGCCCATGTGAACCTGAGCACACAGAGCCCCCATGATCTCCTCGCTAGCAAAGACAGAATATGACCTGCCACAAAGACTCATCGTGGGAGTTAGAAATACCGTCCATCCTGCCTTAGCTTGTTACCAATAGTAAGTAACCATGGCTCCAGAACAACACACAAGCCCACGGGGGCTTCCTCCATGCCATTAGTCCAAGGCCCTTTTGTGCTGTACTGAAGAGCTCAAGCTACATTTCAGAGGTGCTGGAGAGTGGCTCCAGATTTCTTCCAGGAGACAACATCATTGGATTTGGGTTCCAGACGATCTCTGCAGTAGGATGAGCTAGAGAGCTGGACAGAAAAGTGCCTGGATTCCCTCCCCAGCAGTGGTCATTAGTCTCCACACTCGTGCTATTTTTAAGAAGATACTATACCATCCTGTTTATTGAGAACTGTCACAAGCAAAGGAATGCTACATAACTGACAAGAATTGGAACAATTGCATCCATCTTTTTGGAAACAGACTGCAATAGTATAAAAAGAGATAAGAACTTGAGATTCCCAAACTCATTCCCAGACCTGGTCCGATTGTAGATTTATAATGTTTAATATCAAAGAGAGCCTAAGGCACATAAACTCATTTTACTTTGTAAATTAAAAGTTCTTAGCATGAGGTCTACCCATGAATGGGCTTCAAACAGTCCCTAGAATACATAGTGAGACGCTGTATCAGAAACAAAACCATCAAAGTGGTTTGCCCCTTTTGGAGAGTGACCATATAGCTTTCATTAGATGCTCTAAGAGTCTAAGTTCCAGCCCCCAAATTAAAAACCATTGTTCAAATGTGTGTATGTGTGTGTATGTGAGTGTGCATGCATGGGTGTGTGTGTGTGTGTGTGTGTGTGTGTGTGTGTGTGTAGACAAGCCTGACCTTATATTGAAATTTTTGTCTGTTTTAGTTTACTTTGTTGTTTGTTGTTGTCTATTGTTGTTGCTGTTTTGGTTTTTTGGTTTTCCATTTGGTTGGTTGGGGTTTTTTTGTTTTGTTTTGGTTTGGTTTGGTTTTTTGAGACTGGGTTTCTCTGTGTAGCCCTGGCTGTTCTGGATTGTTTTTAACACAGCGTCTCACTATGTATCCCAGGCCAACCTTGAACTTACAATCCTCTTGCCCCAGCATCCTGGGTACTACAATTACAGGTGGGCACCACCATGCCTCGCACACTGAATTTATAATGAACCCTAACTTATACATTGTGCCTGAACCTGTGGCACTTGGATATGCAATAGGCATTTTAGACTTCTGCCCAGGCTGAGCTCCAGGCCTTCGACCAGAACACCTGCCCTATCTCTTAGAAGAAACTGAGCAGACTCCTTGAGGGTCCTCTTTTTTTCATGCTCTGCATCTAACCCCTCAGGGCCATCACCTCTACCTTCTGAATCTACCAGGACTCTAGCATTTCATTCACTGCTTCCACCTAATAGAATTCTCCATCACTCTTTCCCAGCAAACTGATGGTCCTGACCAGCTTCTCCGTGTCTATCTTGCCCTTGTCTAGACTGTAGCTAAAGCAGTGCTTGCTCAGAGCCCTCCAGAAGCTTCCCATTTCAGTGGACTATACTGCTACACTGACCTGTGTGTGACACTCCGTATAGCCTGAGACCTTGTTGTCCCTACTCTGCCCCATCTCCACAGTAACCTTTGTGGCTTCCCCCTGTCCTCTGCCTGGAAGGAAGGCTTTTCTGCCAATCCATGTGGCCCCGCTGCAAACATTTGCACAGATAACCCCTTCTGAGCCATCTGTTTTAAAATTGTAACCTTTTCCCCAAAATAGCCCCCTCCTCTGCTGTATCTTTCTCCTGCACTGAGGCTATATGTATCACACTCACTGTTTGCTCACTCCCCCGCCATTATAATGTAGGTCTGAAAATTAGGAGGGCCTTTTGTTTCTCTTCTCGTAACATGTAGGGTCCCTGTCACTATCTCAGCATAATGCAGTGATCTTGACTGGATGGAGTTCATTTTGAGACTGTTTACCATCATTGTTATTATCACCCCATGCTTCCTGTTCACACAAACCTCCTGTGCATCGTTTCTGTAATGATACAGAGTTACCCTTGTATATTCTTCATCTTTTCTAGTTTACGTTTTACTTAAAATGGTGATTGACAAGATGATAATTATAGACTTTTGTAGATTCTCACCTCCCCATAGTGACCTGGAATCTGCTTCTAGCAGCTACTTGGCAACTAAAAGGTCACCTCTGTCCACCTCTTCTAGGTTCTTCAAATTCCACACTATCCTCTATGTTGTTGTGGACACTCCTTTAGGTTTACTATTGGTTGGTAATTATATTAGATATCACAATACCTGTAGATGCCACCACTTCATTGTTTTACTGGTAAGGCTGCTTTCACTAACATTAACTTCATCCATCATCACATGGTTGTAGCCTGATGCTGGAAATGAGACATTTTAATAATAATCAACACTTGCTAATTTGTCTGTTTTATACATTAGGACTGCTTTGCTTTGGCTTTTTGGCATTTTGAGACAGGGTCTTGCCATATAGACTTGTCTCGAACTCACAGCAGTTCTCCTGCCTCAGCCTCCTGAGTGCTGGTTTGTAGTCATGTGCCACCACTCAGCTGCACTTGCAGTTTTTATTCTAGGTATCCCTAAAGCACAAAAGATGTGGGCCTAGTACACAAAACCTGGGCTCATTAGCTGAAACTCTTTGAAACAACACTAATAAGCCACCATCTGAGGCCTGGGTAATATCAATTCATGTTGAAAAGCCACTTTTCAAGTACACTAATTTTTGACGTTGCTGTATTTCTTTTACACTGTTTCAGGCTTTACAAGCTGAACTAGAAACCCGCTCTAATCAGGTGCAAAGTGCGGAGAAGAAGTTACAGCACAGAGACCTGGAGGCCCAGGAACAGGTGGGTCCACTCCGGCTCCTGTGTCCCTTCCTTCTCCGGCTCAGCGCCTGCTTCAGTGTGTCAGCTAGGACCCTCCTGCTTTGAGACAGAGTGCCCCACCGGGTCATTAGAAACAGGGCCGAGTGGGACTGCACAGAACAGTGGAGCTGCATCTCTGACATTCCAGTGCCTCGACCTCCTTTGGTGGCCTAATTCTCAAAGCAGTCCCAAGATGGCTACAGCAATGCCACATATCCCACCCATATCTGTGCTGTTTGGGATACAGAAGGTAGTCGGTTTCTAGACTCTTCTCCTGAGGAATAAGGAGCTCTTTAGACTCACTCCTCTGCCTTCTTCCATACTGTTTTCATTTAGCAGGCCATATGCTTGCTTGGCCTAGCATCCCAACCAAGGGCAAGAGAACTGAGAGTACCCCAACTAGCCATGACCGGTCAGGACTCACCAGCTGATGATGGAGTTACGCAAGGAAGGGAAGGAAACCAAGAAGCAGAGAAATAGATGTTGGGTAGGCAGCTAGCAGTGTCTTCTCCACCATCATTTAAAAATAAGTGAACATATATTCTGATTTCTCTTCGGATTGTATAAAGCCCCATAAAATAAATAGACATTGTTTAGTTAACAGGCATAAATCAGATTTTCTTTTATGTTTTAGTGTTCTCTTTCTTTCATTTTTTTTAATAAAATAAGCTGACTATGACAATAGCTAATGACCTATTTTATTTTCAAATGACAGGCTTATTTTTACTCAACTCTTAGTTTTAATGAATTATAGCAAGTGGCAATTTTGACACTTTAAAAGCTTTAACAGTGGCCCAACAGAGCAAGAACATTAATGAGATTCTGGTGGTTCATTGTCCTCAGCCACTGGGTATAGTCCTACACTGCTTCCTCAGTGTCGCAATAGCCAGCACAAGCCACCAAGAGTGCTGCCAGGTATGGACCCCTCACTGCGTCAGTACAGTTCAGTACGGGATCTCAGGACGGGTCATCTTGACGTTTGAAAACCCTAAGTGTTCAGGTCTGGTCATGGAGGCTCTGTTCCTGTCTGGAGACATTCACAGAGGGCCTGAAGGCAGAGAGGGGGACAAAATGGTGCTGAGTTCTAACAGCTGCTGCACTGTACATTTGTCTCGTGCCTCCCCATGTTCTCTAGCTGGTCTCTGAGTTCTTTTAACGGACTCACTAACCAAAAGGTTTTTAACTGAGTTCAGTTTATCAGCTTTTCCTCTTACGGATCATGTTCTTAGTGTCAAACTAGAGAACCTTTTTCCCAGCACTAAGTTCCAGATTTTCTCCTTTTTTCCCTGAAAGTTTTACAGCTGTATGATGTACATTCAAGTATGTGATCCATTCTGAGTTAATTTTTATGTAAAGATATGAGACTTAAAATGTTAAAACTTACTACTGTGTTGACTTTTGACTCCTATAACTGCTAGCCCTACCATGGTGTATTCCCTGTAGAATCAATGTCACATTTATAGTTCTGTTTTCACAGATACACATGCATATATTTATAAATTGTGTGTTATATAGTATCCGTGTCATATAGTTGAAAACGGTGGAAATACTCTGATTTAAAAAACAAAAAGCTATACTTTCCAAATGTACAAGAAGCATCCAATCCTCTCTGTGACCATAGAAGGTCAGCATTGCCGTCCTTGCTTTACAGATGGCCACATAAGACCTCACCTAGCGGAAGTGTATCAGACACAAGGTCATCTGGATTCTAGACCTCGTACCTATCGTGACAACTTTCAGGTTCATTTCTAGTTAGTGTAAGAAAGGAAGAAACAAACGGCGCCTGTTTCAAACACAGGCTCACTGAGGATGGCAAGACAGGAAACGAGGCGTTCTAAATGCCTGAGACAGCAGCTCATCCCATTGGCCTTCTACAGGCAGAGAAGGGCACAGGACAAAGGAAAGGACACAGGGCAGAGTTGGCCACAGATAAAACCACATCCTTAGGTGGGAGTGTGGTGGCATGCAGGTCCAAGCAACGTGAGTCTAATTGTCACAGAAGGTCACCTGAGCACCACCCTCTGCCCAGGACACTTGTAACTAAAAGAAATAAAAAACAAGCTTTTGAAAAGCAGAAAACTTTCTGGGGCTCCCTGGAGGGCTGCGGCTTCTCCATTTTGTGGTGAAATGTGACTTAAGGTAAAACTTTGTTGACACCACTTCAATTCATGGCAAAACTTCACACAGAAAATTCCATAATATGTTGAGAGTTGGGAAATCAAGAAATCCCAAATGAACAATAGGGAAGGATTCAGGAACTACTTTCAGCCTTTTTTTGTTGTCGACTTCTTTTTGATCATCAAAGTTGCTTTCATGTTTGCAGTGACAATAGCTTTTAGAATACTTCTTACACTAATTCCTGATACCTTCTGTTAGGCTATGGTTTACCAAAGAAACATCAGGAAATACCCGTGGATGAAGCTGAGTGTCTTAGTCATTGCCACCATGAGGTGTTAGGTTCTTTGCACAAGATCCTTAGGCTGTAGCTAGAACAGAAAGGCCATCTGTTTCAACACAAAAGAGTAGCAAGGAATCTATCTGTAATAAATAAATAAATAATATTCACCTATAACCTAATTTGACCTTTTATCTAAATTTGACTCATGTTCCCCCTTTCATTTTATGACCCAAAGAGAAATAATCAATAAGGATTAGGACTGCTATGGTCACAGTTCCTTAGAGTTTCTGTTTCTATGGACTTGGGATGCCTAAAATGTTGACAGCATTATAATATGCCTTTCCTTTTCAGTGACCATCACAGCAGCTACAGTAACAGTAGCTAGCCTCACATCACCCAGCCAGACAACTGAAGTGAACTGAACACAGAACAGCTACTTAGAACTTTCTGCTCTTTCTTGTCAACTAAATATTATTATCCTGATACTAGTTGCATAAAAAAATCTAATTGAAACTGGCAGAATTACAAAAGACAATTTCCTAGGCTTCTTTTTATAACTTACTTGCTTTAAAAAAAAAAAGTTTAAACTGTTTCTGTTTTTCATTTAAGAAAAATTCCTGTGTTTTGATTTTACAAAAACAAAAAATGAATGAGGCATTTTAAAAGTTATGTTTTTAATTAAAAACAAAAGGCTCCTTCTCATCAGGTCTCGATGGGTGGTATCCTTTCTGCCCACCACTTGCCTGGGTGCCATCAGCTCTCCTCTGCCTCCTCCATTGGCCGGTCAGCAAGCCAGGCAGAGCCACAGAGAACACACCTCCATCACTGGCCCTTATGTCCTATTCAGAGAACTAGAACGAGAAAATAGCTAGTTCCCTAAGTTAATCTAACTAATAGTAATAAATATAATCACCGTATATTTATCCACACCAGGAGTTATATATTTCCTATTCCAGATAAGATCTGGGTAAGAAACCCTTAACTGCAGGAAAGGGGGTGGGATCAGAGCTCTGATCAAACTTCCTCCGTGTGCAAAGAAACAACCCTCCAGAAAGGCTGTGCCACCCGTGTATGGTCCAGGAGTTGCTGATCCAGCCTAGGCTGGGTATGCTTTGCTCCCTTCCTGCATGGTTTTTCCATCATGGTAATACAGCATAAAGTGGATAGATGCTGTCTATCACCTGAGTTCAGGTGCAGATCAAATGTTATGGCTAAAACTGAAATTCACCTTTGGGACCAAATGTTTTATAATTCACAAGAAGAATAGGTGATTTGATCTGGCAAATTATAGAGTAGAGAGAAGAGAAGGCAAAAAAGAAATAAGCTGAACTTTTCTGGTCATTTTTAACAAGTATAAATCATGTTTTTATAACAATATCACGAAACAGAACCAAATTCTGGCCTATACAGTGTGAGTGCTAAAACACATGTAATAAGCCCCCTGTTTCAAACTGGTGATCTCAATGTTGAAAACATGATTAGCTTTCATAAGGATTTAATTGATTTTGCCAGTGGCTAAGGAAAGATTTCATTAAGTCGAGTGGTCTCTATTGATATATTGACTTTCTCCTTTTTCATATTTGGTTACATTGATCACTTTGTTTCTCAGAAAAATTACTTTAAATAAGTGAATTTTTTTAAGCCAATGCTTCAGAGACTTCCTAGTAAATAACTTAGAGTGCTGACCATTTCATGGAAGAGGTACTTTTTCTTTTCTATTCAATGTTTTACATCTCCCCTCTTAGTGCTGAGAATGGAGCCTAGAGCCTCATAGATGCTAGGCAAGTGATCTACCACTCAGCCCTATCCAAGCCTCATTTTGGTCTTCACAGGTTCTCTGTGCAAGACAATACCGGGTGTGAGAAGACACCAAGATAAATGAGTTATAGGTCCTGCTGTCGAGGGTTTTTTAGTCTCACAATGCCATGAAGCCAGGTATTGATGTAGACTTCGGACACGGACTTAGAGTGGAGGCTTTTTCATCTATAAGGCTCAAAGACTCAGTCTAAGTCATGGGAAGAACAAGAGCCTTGATGCTACTTCACATCTTCCTGGTCCCTGGGGAGAGTAGGGGTGAGGGTTCAGCCAGGAGAAGGCTGGGTTCCCGGTGCCCTACTAGGGGGTGGCACTATCAACAGCAAGTCATTTCAAGAGCTTAGGTACCCAAGTAAAGCAGCTCCTTCCATGGCTAGTGCTGTGGGATGTTCTGTATGGCAAATGTGTTGCTAATAAAACACTGATTGGCCTGTGGCTAGGCAGGAAGAGTAGGTGGGACTAACAGAGTGAATAAAAAGAACAGGAAGGCAGAGGGAGTCACTGTCTGCCAGCCACCGCCAGGACAAGCAGCTTGTAAAGATGCCGGTAAGCCACGAGCCATGTGGCAAGGTATAGATTTATAGAAATGGATTAATTTAAGCTATAAGGACAGTTAGCAAGAAGCAAGCCTGCCACGGCCATACAGTTTGTAAGCAATATAAGTCTCTGTGTTTACTTGGTTGGGTCTGATTGGCTGTGGGACTGGCAGGTGAGAGAGATTTATCCTGACTGTGGGCCAGGCAGGAAAACCTCTAGCAACAGGCTAGTCAGGAAAGAGCTGCCACTTCCACTTCCAGCAACCTTCAGTGAACAGCTCCTGGCTCCCATCGCCTCAGGCTCCCTCTGGCAGCCACTCTGGCTTTCTGGCCAGCGTTTTTTGTAGCGCACTGCTTTCGTTCCTAATAGTATAGGATGTGTCCAGGTCTAGATTGTACAGGCACAGGTAGCCCAGAGTGGTTTAGAATACAGTTTCTGGAAGTCACTTGCCCCTCCTACTTCAGCCACAGCTTTGTAGGCCCAACCTCATGATTAAGGCCTAAACACATTGGTTAAGAGAGAATCTAGTGACCGAGTGGTCTCGGTGGTCACTGTGTGCTTAGGTCTGAGGTTGTCCCAAAGACCCCATCAAGACCCAAGAGAAGAAAATGGGGAGGCTTCATGACTAGTGTCATCCAGCGGTAAAAGCATCAATGTTCTAAATCTACCCTGGTCTACTAGTCATGTAATCTTACTCAAACCCCTTCCTCTTCCGTGAACTATTAGTAATACCTTTCCAGAAGGCTCTTGGGAACATCAAAGATAGTATATGTAAAAATACTTTAAACACTATAAAACATGCAGCTGCAGTGTGTGTAATTAGTTATTCATAGCGGGGAGGGGCCTCCAAGCTGGGCGTTGAATGAACAGAGGAAAGGCATTCTAGCTAGGGAACAGAATGCAAGTTGTGAAGCAGAACTGCTCTGAAGTGGTCAGGGGGTATTAAGTAATGTTTTGGCCAGAGGGCAATATCAGTAAAGAGGAAAACAAGACCAGAAAATTGGTTTCATTCATGTTGTCCATTTAAAAAAAGAAAAGAAAAAAAAATGCTTTGTTCCCAAGTATCTGTTCTTCACTGAGCACAGGGGCGTGTGTCAGGGCAGTTGGGGGCCAGTCTCAGATGCAGTGCGTAGGAGTTCCAGTCGCTGTCCGAATGCCAGCGATTGGAGATGTCTTTCAGATAGGGAGTGCTACGGCGTCTAGTTTATCCTTTGCAAAGATCGGTCATCAACAGTAGATAAGAGACCCATCAGACATCACAGCATCGAAGTTCACATTGCAAGTTACAAGAGAAACACGAAAGACTTGAATTAGATCTTGTCAAAGAGAATGAAAAGGGTAGATAGATTTACTCACGAGGAAAATTTCACAAAACACAGATGTGGAAGCAGGAATAAGAAAGGAATGTATCAAAACTGTCAGAATGTTTCAAATGAGAAGATGGTGCACGGCGGACATCACTACAGTTGTTTTCTTCGATGTGGCCTAGGAGACATTAGGGGTGATGTTCGTGTGGGACAAAGGAGTCGGAGACTGAATCACCAACTCCAGAAAGAGCCCTTGAGCTCTGAGCACCTGCTCAGTGGGACTGCAGCAGAAGCCCACAGCAAAAACGTGGGTACTAAGAGGCCATGAGCAGCATGGTCAGGGCCAACTCAAGGGACCCAAAAAGTAGAGGCAGATACAATGGAGCCAAATGGGTATAGGAAGGGAAGAGCAGAACCAGGAAAACTTAGTGCTATAGGAACAGGAGAATGTCCCCCATCAGTCTGTGCCTGGAGGATATGGACTCTCACCTTCATGACACCTATGAACCATGTGAATCACTCTGGGAAGGCTTCTCCTTCCCTCTGTCATCTGTCCTTTGTGGCACTTCCTGTGATCTCCACTGAAGGCTTTCCCATCGGACTCCCTTGGTTACTGACTCTGCTCTGAGGGAAGGACTGTGCGCTGGAACTATTTAGGTCTGTGTATCAGCACTCAGCCCTGTGCCACCCACCTGCCATGCCGTGCTCAGGGAGTGTAGTGGGAGAAAGGGAGGGAGGAGGGAGTGACAGAACGGGGGAGAGGGTTGAGAAGAGAGAGCGGGACGAAGATTAACAGCATCACATGCTACAGGGGGTCTAAGGTTGAAGACTTGCTCAAAAGGCCCTGAACTTGGCTCATGGATACAGGCCTTTGGGACTAACCTCCTAAACATAGTCTAAGTGACTTTCTAGTCATATATTTGTCTAGACTTTTATGAAACTAATACTCCAGCTATTCGTCTGAGATGGTCATTTCATTTGACAAGATCATTCACAGCTTCTCACAGCCTTGGTGGCCCTGAGCTATTCCCCAAACATTATAGCACCCACAGCCACCCACAGTGTTGAGAACAGGGAAAACTAAGATGAAGAGAGGTGCCAGGACCTACTCCACACAGCCCTCCTTTCTGCTCGCCTGTAGAGGATGGCAGGTTTCCCTTCCGAGTTTTTCTTAAATGATCTTCTCAGGGACCAGAGATGGGTCTGCAGGTAAAAGCACTTGTGGCCCACCCTGGTGACCGAGTTCAGTCCCTCAAGCTCACAATGGAAGCAGAGAGGTGACTTAAAAAAGTTGTCCCCTAATTTATAACACACACACACACACACACACACACACACACACACACACACA